>MVJL01000585.1:0-76395 GCA_002156465.1 Macrocentrus cingulum | reverse complement strand
AATACAAATTTAATTTCTTAATGTTCGAGTCAATGTTTTTTTTAATATAAAAATACTAAATGAGATTTTTTATAGCTTTTTTTTTTTTTAGTTATCAGTGTATCGAAAATGGGGGATATTTTTTTTGTGCTAGTAAAATGCGAGAGTTCATTACATTTACGGATAAGGAGTTGAGAGAGAAAAAAAAAAAAGAAAAGTTAAATAGCATAATATATTTTCCGAGTGTCTTTCCCTCGTGATATCTCAAAGAGAAGCTAGTAATGTCAGTAATGCGCAGTCCAGAGCACTGAGAGATACTTTTGGTGTCTTAACTCGCCCTGTGCGCGTCTTTGCGACAGAGAGAGACATTTCACACGTTATATATAAATTGAAGTCATAATTTAGAACACTTGTGAGGGATGTTCGAGTATACAGGGACATGATATAAAAAAAACACAACTATTTTACGCGTTTTTTTCGCGTACACTTTCTATTAATGGAATTTCAGTTTTTATTTTATACTTAATAGCATTAAATTTTTTTCTTGAGTGTTAGAAATTTAATGATTAAAAATTAGAGGGAAATAAATGACAATTTATTATTGTTTAGAAATTTTTATTAAATCATTAAAAAGAAATTTTAACTAAATAAATTTTACGTTATTTTTATCTTGGTTAAGTTGATGACTGATGCATATGTGGTACACCACGTCCAAAAATGAGAAAAAAAAAATCAAAGTCGCAGGAAGCAACATCCGTTGTTATTATCTACATTTTTATTTTATTTTTTTAATTTAATAAAAAACCCAATAAATCCAACTAATCCAACTAAAATAAATCAATCTCTTCCGTTGTAAATATTTTCTAGCAACTAAATTTTATTTAGCTTCGTGGAATAAATCAAAATTGACGTTTAAAATACTTAAATCACCGTTTGAACTATTTGCAAAGCAGTTATGGATATTTTTTTTAATTAAACTACTATTTATTAATGCAGGAAGGATTTTTATTGTCTTAGGCATGAAATAGCTAACTATATAACGTGCATTATTATACAATTGATTTTTATTTTGGAATTCGCGTGTTGGAATAGGTAATAAATTATCTTGATCAAAATACAATTAGAATTGGGAACTTCTGACTCAAAGGATGACCCTATGCTAGTTATTAGTTAGGTAATCGTCGTCGATGATGTTTTGGGAGTCAATTCTCGTGTCTGAATCCATGGTCGCAAGTGTATAGCATTCGATAACACTGTTCATCAATACGTATAGGCAAACTCTCAACACAAATACACAGAAGGTGTCAATTTCAAACATCAGCTACCTAGGTCAGGCCTATCAAATAAATTATCACACATATCTGATTTCTTCATAAATCACCACAACTCATTTCCTCATGTAATTTCAACTTCCTGAATGACTGTTAATTACAAGAAATAGCTGTTAATCCATGGAAAAATGATGAATTACAAATTTTTTTTTAATATTTAAAATTATGACAAGGTTGTGAATTTGAGCATTGATAAATTTAAAAAGCGTTTCAATATTTTTTTTTCGGGTTGAAACAATGTCTAGATACAAAATTCTCTCTGCTCTATGTATAAAGACATAAGAGTAGCGGTGATAATCGTTATTTCCCGTTGCATAATATGAGAATGCGCGTTATTCTCTTGGCCTCCAGACTTGGAATTTACATATACACGTTTATATGTAGTGTAAGCCTTTGTGGCCATGTGTGTATTTGGATTTAAATGTGTATATATATGCATGCAACAAAGTATAAGCAGCAGCAGCAGCAGCAGCTGCTGTGTGAATTTCTATCTCTATCTGTGGAAGGTGTGTGCTGAAAATATACCATTCATCCATCTTGCTGGGTATTTGATGTTGGAAAAAATTCGAAATGGTAAAAAAATTCGTGAAAGTCAAGGTTTTGTGGATGTGTGTGCAACAAGTCATCAGAAGAGCAGCAAAGTATAATCGTTATGTACGACGCGCTTGCGGATTTTTCGCCTTATACTTGACGCCATGTATTTTTCTCTGTGTGTGTGTTTCTTCCAAATTGTGTATACCTATGTAGTGTTGCATAACTACCGCTTGACCGGCGGGTATATATCAGACATCCAAGGATCACGAACCTCCTGACACGCGAGCAGAACCAGTTTGTGTGCGCGGCAATGAAAAAAAAAAATATATCTCTGAAATAAATTAGACTTTTTTTTTTCTCCTTCAATGGCTTTAATATTATCCCTGCGGTCTTCCAATTATTACAGAAATAAAGCGACTTTTAATTTCTTTAAATTTGCCTCGGCAGTTTTTTTTTTCTTCATTTTTTTTTTTTGTCGCGATTATAATCGTTTTGAAGTGAAAGTATTATTTATTCGTATATGCATCATTTAATTTTTTACGTTTTTCGATCGCATTTTATGTTTATATTGTTTCGTTTTGTTTATTTATTTTTTTGCTAGAGGAAGTAAGGAAGGAATTGGATATTTTGAGTAAGCTGGAATTTTTGTTTTTAATATCTCGAAAGAAGATCAGTAGTGTAGGAATATTTTTTTATGATTAAAATTATTTAATTGAACATTTACAGTCATATGTAATAGTAATTGTAGTGTTGTAAACAGATTTTTATATATAGTTTATGTGATGGAATCATTTATAATTGAGTGAAAAATATATAATTGTGAAATATCGACAGTTTATGATGATAGAAAATCAACCCTTCTAATGAAATTATTTTTATAGCTCAACGGAATAATTTTTTTCTTCATTTTTTCGTATAAAAATGTTCATTACCACACGAAGTAACTGTTCTAACCTCTTTATTAACCCTAGACTGGTTATATATGAGAGTTTAGACACATTATGAGACGCGAGTGTGCTACAATTTGACACGGCAACGTTGCCAAATCCTTTAGAAACTGGCGAAAAAATTAAAATTTATCGATCCTTTTGAATTCACTCTTATCGTATTAGTAATCCAAAAAAAACTAGTTTTATTTTCACGCTTGTAATAAAATGAAAATGCCAAGTTGGCAAAAAAAAAAAAAAGTAGGTTTCGTTATCATGAGCCCGTACGATTTTTTACGATCAGCACGAAGAAGAAATAAAATTCATTGATGTTGATAAAGCTGTCTTATCAATGATTCAATGTGTAGACGGTAATTCGTTGGTAAGGTGTTTCTGATGCAGCGTAAAATGAGGCCATGGAACAATGATACGATGGTTAATGGAGAGAGGAGTATACGGCTTATCGGTCATTGCCTAGATTTTCTACCGCAGCTGCACAGTAGCTTTGGTGTGTGTGTGTGAGTAAAGTAGTAAAAAGTCAGGTCATTCCATGGCGCGCGGTATCAAGATTGATTTTGTGCTTTCAATCTTGTGCAAAGCTATATATCTAGCCTCACACGTATTTCTGCTGTCTTATAACGGTTAATATGACGCAACAACGCGTGTGTTTACGCAAGAAGATACAACTATTCACCTCATCCGTCCTCTTTACGTGCCATCTCTTTTCTCATCGGTCACTTTTGCTTGACACAACGTCTTGTAACGCAGGTGGCAACCCTGTTTGCTTGATCATACCCATCTTGGAAGTATGATGGATCTTGTCTGCTTACTTGAAAACCCACAAGTGTCTTCGATTAGGCTAATTACTCTTTATAGCTATAGGTTATCTTGGTGTAAAATTTTTTTTACTTATTCCGTTCAAGTTTTCTTATTATTCTCAGGACATAATATCACTTGTATATATTGTATGCAACGTGTATTTCCTAAATTCACGGACTGCTGAGTTGCACCATTATTGTTTCGCAGTGGGTATATCCCAACCTGACCCCACATTTCCTGACCAACTCTCGTGACTCAACCAGTGTGACTCGACTCTAACGTGCCGTGTAGCTTCCTATCCCCAGAATATATACAGTGTATAAAGAAACTAGCCAACCTTACCACTGTCACCCAGTGTAAAACCAGGTGTGCAGCGTTTGTGGCTCATGTAAACGATTAAATTTATACTTGAAACACTGTATTTGATCGTCCGAAATACTGTCATGCATCGATGAAATGAGTTTTTGGGGAGTTTCAGTCTATACCTCTGTCTTTATATGCCTAAACGAACCTTTCGACACCGGGAGTAGAGTGATAATCTAATCCACAGTGATCGTATGGCGTTGTGCAAGGTGTAGAATCACTCAAACAATTTTTTTCTTACTTTCTTGTAGTTTTTTTGAACCTCAAATCAAAATTGTGGCTGACGATTAGAGCTCTAGTTTGTACTTTTGATACGTCTAGAGTGAAAAAATCAGTTTTAAAGGTTCTAAATTGTGTTGAGAAATATTTATTTATAGGTTGAATGAATGATTAAATAGATTTATTAATGATAAATCAAAAAATCAGGTATATATGTTGGGTAAATATTTATTTTTATAACTAAAAACGATTTATCAATGATATGGTTGTTCTTGAATAATTATCTAGGATGATTCAGAGGTGAGTAATAATTTTTTTTTTTCATCTGCTGAATCTGATTCTAGTACAATTATTGTTTCAAGTGGATGGGCGAGGTTAAACTGAGGTGTATCCGTGTTCTATAGCTCAATCAATGTAGGCCAGACATGTTTCAGATGATATTTGCAATTTCCAACTGTATCTTGTTGATTTTTATTTAAGAAAGTTATGTGATGAGGTCATTGGGTTGTGTGTGGGTGTGTTCTAGAAAATATATTTTTGAGTATTTTTGTTTCTCCTATTGCTGTGTGTCGAATTTGCGAAATGGACAGTTCGAAGAAAAACACACAGTTGTCGTCGTCGTCGCCACCATGTCGTCGGCTTGCGATTTTTCCTTTCTTTTTTTCTTCTTTTTCTTTGTTTTTATTCGATCTTTTGTCATCTTTGCGTCCTGCGTAAGAATCCTGTGCTGTATGCATTTTTTTATTTACGACGACGTTAAAGATCGCACAAGTGAGACCCTTAAACGCAGATGGCCAGTCAGATTTTCGAGATATCCTGTCTTCCACATGTATATATGTGTGTATTCGCGCGATGTTTATTTCTGATAAAAGATAAGGTCTACCTCGTAAAGTGTGTGCGTTGTGCGTGCCAATGTATATATGTGTGTTTATATTAGCGAACAAGTTTTTTTTTTATAACCTTGTTTTAGTTTCTCTTTCGTCTCTTCGTTTTTTAGACGTCTTTTTTATTGGTTTTTTTTATATATATTTTTTCTACTTCTCATATTTTAGGAAAATGAACAGCTCATACAATTTTATTTTCTCTTTTATTTTCAATTTTTTAATATAATTTTTATATTTTCTAAATTAATTTGTTTCAATAGGATAATTTATAAAAAAAAAAAAAATGGAATTTAATTAATTTTTCGTTCAGAATAAATGGCAAAGGTCAATATTTATATGAAAGTGAGGAAGAAAGAAATAAAAACGAGATTCAAATCGATTAATCAAAAAAAAAACCACATAATTGCTCAATTTACTCATATATATAATCAACTTGCTCTGATCTCTGTGTTTACATTACTAAATGCACCTGAATATTTTATTCAGCGGTTTTAGCTGAGCGATGATGAATGAGTCAGTAATATTTTGCGCTATACTCAGTCATACATCAAAGTATTAATACATTGTATATATTATTAACTCGAGAGTGATTATGAAATGATTCAGAGTAGAAAAAATTTTTTTTTATGTACTTGTCAGTCATGTGTCATCAAATCTAGTTTTGCTCGAATGATCGATCGCAATGTCTTCTAGTGTGTGTTCACGACACGAGGGAAGAGGCTAGCAATCTTCGAAATTGCCGGACGCGCATGGAGGATATAAAATTGATTGGTCCGGAAGATATCGCGTCAGCTGTCCCGCGGTCACGTTTCCTCGACCGCCATCACCCACAACTTCTCTGTTTTTTTCCTCTCTCTCGTTGTATTTTTTTCCGGCGTATAAACGTATACATTTATATAGTCTCGCGGTTATACTCAGTCTGCCCACGTGGACCCAACCAGACACTACGTTTTATATATACTCACTTTCACTTGATGGAACAACACCGTAGACGATACAGTAATAAATATCATACAATATTATACCGTATAAAATATTATATAATATTGTTTTGTACAAAATCAGAGTTATACAGTTCTATGAATGAAAAAAAAATTTTTTGGAATGCAGTACACGGCCTTCAGTCTCATATATGACTCATAGAATTTTTTTTGTCATGCTTAGAAATCGTTATCCTTATCTCGGATGACCTCACGCACACCGATAAATTTTATAGGATGTCGACAGTCTATCGTTGACTTTTGTTGAGTGCAAACGTGACTGTAAAAATTGAGTAGTAGCAACAATAGAAATTTTTTAACGTCGTTTTTTTTCCCCACGCATTGTGTGTTCTCTCTGCGAATTATTACACAATCTTAACCTTTTTCTCATGTATTTTCAACAATTTATCTTGAAAAAAAAAAAAAAAAAATTTTTTTTAAGGAAGAAAATTGTAATGTTTATTTTTTATGAAAGAAAAAAATCTGTTCATCTTTGGCGGTGAGTTTCTCACTATTATAATACTTGCATATACAGATATGAACATCTGCGCGGACTTATAAAGTTATCGCGCACGTGCGTCTCGCGCGGGTAAAAGTATTTTGTTATCGGAGGAGCGATCTGCAGAGTCATCGAATATTTTGGCTTATTCGTATATTTTTTTTTCCTCACGTTTAGTGATGTAGTTTCAGTTTTTTTTTTATATGCGTGTGTGCAAATAAATCATGTTTGCGCAGAGATGTGGAATTTTTTTTTAGAGTTTCTGAGCGGTTTTTTTTTTTGCGGCGCTTCAGATTGAGTGTATATATTAGTTTATTAGAGATAGGACATACGTGACATAAGAGCCTTTTACATCTACTCTATTTCTTTATTTCGTTTAGTTGCAGGTGTATCACTTGGCTATATTCTATACAGTTGCTGGTGTTTTCACTGCGCGCGACTGTCTCTGTGTTATAGTATAGCTTATACTTGGTTCTTTCTGTCAAAGCAAATCACCGTGTTTCACAACAAGAATACAAACCTCACTGTCCCAGGCACATTCCATTCATTGTTCGTTCGACAAAAAATTCCAAGTTAAGTCTGAAATTTCTGCTAAGTATCAGATATTATGCTTGGTTATGTTATTATGAGTTGACGTGTGAAATTTCTAGATTTTTTTTTCTTTTTTTTTTTTTTTTTTGTCCAAATAAAATTTAAACATTTCTTCTTTGAAACAATTTTTGTTTGAAAATTCTTTTAAATTTATTTAAAATTTAATTTTGATAATAAAATTGATATTTTTTAATTTTTTTATATGGATTTCAAGGTGGATAGAAATTTTTTGACATCACTTTGGAATTTACTGCACACAGCATAAAATGAATATCGTATAGTTATGTATTTGTGATACTCGGAATTTGGTAGGACCAGCAAAACAGGTATTTTTCATCGAGTAAATGTATATGAGTTGGGAAATCGAGTTATTTTTCCCACGGTAGAATTTTTTGTTAGAAATTTAGTAACAAAAAATTCTTTATTTAAGAAAATTTATCTGCTTTAATATATTGCAGAAATTCTCTTTATTATAAATATATAGTATAATAATTTTTTCTTATCATTACCGTCCAACTAATTACATTTGTAATATTATTCAACATTAATTGTACACACAGAGTGCTTTAAAAAAAGACGCATTTGGCTTATATGGTCGTATCCTGTATGAGTAAAAACCGAGGAAAAACTTGTGACAATTTTCGCTTTAATTAGCATATATCTCGCGACGGTTAAAAAAATCCTCTATAGAATTGTGAGAGCAGTATAACTTCACATATCTCGTACAATATATATATAAATATTTAAATTAAACATAAAAAATAATTAAAAGTATAATTAGGCTCTAAGAGATAATAAAAAAACTTTTTTTCATAATTATATTAAACAAAAAAAATCAAAAAATATTTTTTTTAATAAATAAAATAATTTTTTACATCAACAATAATTAATAAAAATAATTTAAAAAATCAATAAAACACTAAAAATTCAGTTTATAATAGATAGTTTGATCGGGATGAATATTTTTTTTTTTAATTTTGCCATAGGTGTTCTATAGGATTAAGCAGGATTTTAATAAACCTGAGTTTTGAGTGTTCTAAAACACACGAAAAAAGTTAATAAAAAAGTATATATTTCAATGTCGTGTAATTCGGAGGGAGGAAAAACTTGTTGCAAAATGAAAAAAAAAAGGGGGAAATGATAAAGCAATTACTGCTATAACTTTTTTTTTTCTTCCTATACATGCTGATAAATGTGCTGAGAAATATGATAGGTCATTTTTTTTTTTCCTATATCGAACCCCATGGCGTCATTCACCGATCAATCTGTCATAGCGACAGCTTGTCCGCAACAACTGTTGAGACAAATCGCGCACTGTGTGGAAGAGAGCTCTTACTACAAGTCTGTCGCACCCCGGTCGTTGCAAAAGTATAAGTCAGAGACACTTTCGCGCCCGACAAGCCAATAAATATATCCCAGGCATTGGATACACTTGATCTCGCTTCACTTGGGTAGCGCGCGACAAAAAAGCGAGGAAAACTTAAACTGTAGAGTGAGTATAGTAGAAGTATAAAAGCAAAAATGAAGAAATCGTTTTCTTCCAAGCGGCTTAAGGGGTCGCAAGGGATGTTGACCACTGTTGGCCCTTCCATATCGATATATACTTTACTACTTTCTTCCATTCCCGTTTCGATTGGTCCATTTGTTTTTTTTTTAAAACAAGCCAAATCCTTCGACGTTCATCCCTCAGCAATCAAGTTTTTCCTCGCTATGTATACTCGCGCGTACTCTGGCTCATCGATTGACGCTTATGATCAACTTTTATTTATTATTTATAAATAAATTTTACGTTATAGAATTATTTTAGTGTCTGAAAAATTTTTTGATATAAATTTTTGTTGTATTTTCAACATTTTTCTTGTTAAAAATACGATCAAGTAAAAAAATTATTTAAAATATGTTTGTTTTAATATTATCTTAAGAAGTTAAAGAGAGATAAGGGGAAAAACTCGATATTGCATTTTGTTCCAGAGGATGAAAAGTCTTGTGTGTTTTATCAGACTTGACGTCAAGGTGCTGTTATTAAAATTTCCTAAGACTCTTACTCCCTTAGATCATAAATCAAAAATAATCTTTCTGTCTGACGTCATGGTAGATAACGAATGTTTGTGTGATACGGTCATATCTGAGAAAAAATCAGCAGAAATTTACACGTAGGATTTTTTTTTAGCTCAAGTTTTTTTTTCTAACTGAAAAAAAAAATTGTTCTATAAAATTCTGGTTTAAAAAATGAACTAACAAATTTTTTAATGAAATTCAAAATTAGTTTTTTCGGGTTTAGAAAATTTTTTTTTTTAGAAAAATGCATTGAGCGACTTTAAATGTCAGGATAAAAAAATTCAAAAAGAAAAAAAAAAAATGTTGAGGCAAAATGTTACCTTTTGTGCAAAAGGCACAAACTGTGAATCCGGTGGTCGTTTTACTGTATAGCCGAGACCCTCCTCTTCCTGTTGTCATGCTCATGTACGAACTGTATATATATTATATACCTGTATATTGTTGACAAAATGTCTGCATTTATCATTAAATAATACGATGCGATGTGCTGCATAAAAAGACAATGGTGTACAATATGCGACACATTTGTCGTCGTTGTTGTAACCTCGCTGATGGTATTTTCTCATGCGCGCGTGTTACAGAGCATAATTTTATTGAATTTACCAAAGCGTTTTGTATTCAACGGAGGGTTGCATACTTGTGGACCTCAAATCGGGGTCAATGTAGCTGCACACGCGGGAGGCAACGCTAGTGCCAATGCTGCATGCACGAAATTTATTGTTCAACGCGCGAGACTTCGTAGTTTCCGGAATAACCGAAATCGTAAATTCACATACGTGCCAACTGTACTACGCGCATCGAAGGAAATACATGCGGGGGGTGGAAGAGACATATAGCACCCAGTTCCTGAAGCTTTATAGCAACGCTTGCGAATTTTCTCAAATCCTGCGCGCGCGCGCAACTACCCCTTATGGTCATTGACTCCATTTTTCTCTAGGTTAATAAACCAAAAAACAATTTTTTTTATTATAATTATATTTCTTTCATTTCGATAGGAGTTGGGAAAAATTTTGAAAAACCGGTTTTTTTTTTTTTTAGATTAAATAATCATAAAAAATGATTTTAACAGTGTAAAATATTTTTTTCTTTATAGAATTGAATTTCGGGTATTTTATAATGATAAATCGCGTTTAACTTATCATGACACAATTCATTTCATTAAATTTCAATGACTGTGCGCTAAATTACACTCAATACATTCTTCGTGTTGAGATAGTGGTTTTGTTTTCAGCGTCGACGAGCAAATCGTCGCGCTCGAACGTAGAGATACTCGTGAAGAGCATTCAATACATATATATCTATATATTCTGCACCCCTATCAACAACTAACACATCAAAATACCGTCATACACACACACGTCTCATGGCGATGTGCACTCGAAGAATTTCGTTGTGAAGTGAAGCGTGTATTTGTCATCGTATACAGTGCAGAATGGCCCCGACAATTCTATATGATAGTAGATTTATATATATACTTTGTATAGCATTCATAACATGTCTTTGCACATCATGCATCAAAAATACTCTAGTAAATCATTTTTTTCATTTAATCGCACTTTTTATCCTGAGCAACGTGCACATCTCAAAAAAAAAAATTTTTTTCTCTTACAAACTGTTTATTCGATTTTTAATATGCATTTTATATGTATATGTGTGCCAGTTGTGGGCTCTGGCGACATTATTTTGTTACGCGTAAAATCATATCTGTGGTTTAAAAATAAACTCAGACAAGATTTTATATATATATTTTTTTTATTGTCATGACCGCGAGAACAACTCTAATCTTTTTATGTAATTAATATGTTAGAATTATAAGATCACTGTGTGTGTTTTTAAAAAATTAATATCAATGATTTTATATCAGTTTTCAATCATTTAATTGATTATTTATACAGAAATTCGTATAAATTATTCAAAAACACATTTTAAAGCCTTAGAACAATTAAAAAAAATATTTTTAATGGTTTAATTAAGTTTTTTTTTTAAAAAGAAATTTGATTTTCTGTGATTTCTTTTTACCGTTTTGTTAACGAAAATAATGATTTCAGTGCAAACTTCTCTCTTTCATCACTCCTTGAGGGAAAAATTTTGTTGTCTCACTTTTGTACCATTAAATACTCGTTTTCACCATTCACGTCCTCCTGCCACTCATTTGTTTCTCCTTCTTCGATATCTTTATTAAGAATTATGCCTTGAAGCAAAATATCCCAACGAAATATCATGTCAGTATTTTTCACAATTGCTATAATTAAAAAAATTTGATTTAAAAGGTTCTCATTATTATTCGTTTTTTAAACTGATCAGTTAATGATTAGGTTCTTATTTTTTTTTAATGTGTGTATAATACATATATATAATCTTTGAGAGTGACTCTGTAAACTATATATAGATAAAAAACGAAACAAAACGACTAAGCGTCGACGAATTCGATTTTCTCGAGACCTTTTGCAACGGACTTTCTCAAAGTCCTGTACCAACTCGCTATTTCAAAGGACTTTGTGCAGAATTCCCTTATGTATCATGTGATAGAACTTTATGTGATGCTATAGGACTACAAATATGCGGCATTGCCTGGATTTGGGGACTAGGTTTGTTTTAAATCAAGTTAGAAGTTTGATGAAAATCATCAATACTTTACTGTTACCTATGAAAATCTAATTTATTTTATCGTACAATATTGATAAATATACTAGAATAATAAAAGAATGTTATCAAAAAAGCTAAAAGTTGTCGTACTTCCCTAGAACCATTTTATGTTAATGGTAAATTTTTTTTAAAAATAGAAAATAAAAAAATTTTAACTTTATTGTACGATAAAAAAAAAAAGTTAAGTTGAAAGTAATTTCTGTTTAAAGTATGGTACATAAAATAATAATTAATGAATAAAAAGTGTCATAATTTGATTTTAAGTATCTATATATTTTTCTGACAATAGAAAAATTTCCGTTAGGTGAAAAAAAAAATTTATGTTGAAGAAGATTATTATATAGAACGAAGCAAGTTTTATGTACGTTGTTATTTACGTCATACGCTATTAAAATTTCACACGAGTTCTTTATCTACTATCAGGTCGTTATCTACTAACGAACTAATAAACAAGAACGATTTAACACTCGTCCATTAATAGGCTTTGAGGATAACAGTTAACAGATAGAATAGTGGTCCAATTATTTTCATCCATTCACCGTGTGTGACGTGTTGTAAAGCAGATTTACACAGACAGCTCAATTGACAATTGAATAAAGCGACATATAATTACTAATTATTAAATAAACTAACATTCTAAACATACATCTCTTTTGCATTCCAATCAAATCTTTTTTTTTTTTTTTTAAAGAAATTTCTTCATGTTTATTTTGCAATAATTTGAGGATAAATGGAATAAAAAAATTGTTTTTAAATCTATTTTTAAATAGAATTTAAAGATATTTTTGCTTTGTTTTTTGTTTAGATGAAAATAGGATAGAAATAAAATGGAACGAATGTCGAATGTTTTTAGTACGAATCGTAGTAGCTACTACCAAAGGGATTTCAGGGGTGAAACCCCAAAGGGAGTGTGGGGTAACGCCCCTGCTTTCCAAGTAATGTTTATTTATTCTTCTGGGAAAAATAATTTTTTTTCTAAAAATGTTATATATTTTTTTTTACGATGATATAATTGCTTTTTTTTTTTTTACGACTTTCCGGGTTTATTTTTTAAAATTTTCGTTGATATTTCATTTGGTAAGGACCGTTAAACATTGATTCTACACGCTGTAAGTGTTGATAAAAAAAATTTATTGAAAATTCACTTATGTAAGACACTTGAAAATATTTTTAAAGCTTATTATAAGCACAACGAAAAGTCTTACTTTATAACTGCTGTTATTCGCACGCAAGAAAAAACGTGAAAACCACACCGATTACGTTATATATATAAAAAATAACGGTTGGTTCTGTATATACACAAGATGGGGATCACGCGGACCGTGCACATATAAAGACGAGATCGAATCGGCACTTGCCATGCACAGGGAAAACACGCGCTCACCCCTCATTCTAAACATCGTATGTACACATATGTACATATTTCAGGCACATAGTTCACAGTTTCAGCTTTTGGGAATCCCTTTAGAGTGGATGCCAACCCTCTTCTTCTTCTATCCTACTACGCCTACACGCGCGCACATTTTGCCCCCTTGCAAATTACGCCTCAACCCCTAATATGTGTACTTGCTTGCATATCTCGGGGGAAAAAATAGGAGAAGAAAAATATGTATACCAGGTGCACAAATTCTTATCACAGACAATCGCTACTGTGTGCAGATATAATAATAATTGTACGCGTGTGCGAGTTATCTGTAAATGCGCATTACATTAGCATAATATCTAAAGTCGCGCGTGGGTGTTTGGATGGGGTGGAACACTAAAGTTTCTATCTGAGTTTAACCATATAACTGCGTCGATAAAACCAAAGATTTCATATCCAAGCACGTTTTATTTAATAGAATTGATATTTTTTTCTCTTCTCATTTTTTTTTTTTTTTTCAATTTTTTAAATAGGAAATTTAATATTTTATGAATATACTTATTGTAATTAAACTTGAAGAAAAATTGAGATTTTAGTACAATAGAAAGTTTTGTGAATTGTTCACATTTATAAATGTAATTGTTGGATAGAAAATTTACGTTTTGTATATTCAGTTGCAAATGCGGTTAAAGTTTATCATAGAACTGTCTGTCAAGTTTTACACTAGGATTTTAAACATAATTTAATGCTGCAATTGAAAAATTATTTATAAGTATTTATTTTAGATTTTTTTATGCATGATAAAAAAATTTTTTTTATAAATTTTGTCAGGTGGATAGATTTTTTTTTGCGAAAGTTTTCTAATTCAAGAATTTTCACATATTTTTAGATGAATAGTTGGATAAAAATATTCATCGAGGGTTTTTTTTAGTATAATGTTATAACAAAAAATATTTATATTTCACAGCTTGTTAAAGAATTTTTTTTTTTTCCTGCCATTTCTACCCAGGTTTTATCTCATGATTTGTTAATCTTTGCGCATGCTCATACATTTTTAATCCTCTCTGAAACAAGAACACGGATATTCTCTATTTGGGTATTATATTTATATTCATCGTTTGTACAATAATTACTTGAATAATTCTAAATTATGAAACTTTTTTTTTAATTATATAAAATCAGAAATATTAATTGTAATTTTAAAAACCAAGTTTTTACAGTGATTTACACGTGAAAATAATTTTTTTTTATTTTGATAAAATGACAGAAATACGACAAATTTGTGTTTTAGTATGGTAAAAAAATATTTTATGTAATTTTTTAATACCTGGAATTGATTGGGGTTGACGGAGGGGGTTGTGTTTGGAAACAGGAGATTTCAAGTGTATCACAATCCGCCGGATACTCGAACGCGCACACACACCGGAAGTCCAGTCGTAAACTCGTGTAGGGGCACACGTGCTAGTGCGCGTGTGTGTATGTATACGTTGTCAAGGGGATCGAGATAGACACGGACAAACTATTCAAAAATCATACTCGTTAGTTACGACTTGCTCCACGTAACGTTTGTGGATATACGTGCACGCCATATCCGCACATTTATATACAGATATATAACACAATAGTACTCGAAATGGACTAGCAACATTGTTGCAGAGGGACAACGTTTTTATTGGAAAATAAAGTCGTCGATTTTTTATATGCACTCACGATACATACGATATACATATTTATATTCTATATAAAGAGGGGATAGATTGCATTTTTTTAAAAAATAAACCAATGGTGCTTCGAATTTTTTGTACAATCAAAATATAGAATTTTTTTTTTTTTTTGTAGAATGCTCAATTTCATGACACTTAATTTTTTTTCTGATTCAGCGATATATTTTGTTTATATTTTTTTTATTTTTCAATTAGGTATTTAAAAAAATTGATATTTCTATTATAAACAAAATTTTTAGCGTGGAATTTGGGAGAAGGTTGAGTTAAATTGTAGGTACTGCGTCTGGCACGTGATAGCGAGGGTGCGCTTGCGTCTAGAGATAGCGGAATAGGCTGCGTGGTCCTAAAGGGCGATAGAGACAGAAGCCGGTAGGGCGAAGGAAGGGCCAAGTGAGCAGGAAAAGGTGTGGGTGACGCCGCGAGGGCAAAAGTGCGTATACAGACAAGCGCGTGTGGGTGCGTGCACACGTGTTATTGATCGTTGTCCCTCGACGCCGAATGTCTCGCTGTATATATACGTACAATTCTGCCGCCCAGAGGGGGGCTTTGCAGGGGTGCCAACCGCATTCCCGTTAACTCTATTCTCCAACCACCTAGCCGCCGTCGACGACGACGACCCCCAGCGCACGTGACATTGTACTCCAATGTGTGCATGTGTGCGCGATATTCTCTCTCAGAGCTGGAAAACGCGCGGGCGCCGCAGATATTGCGTATACACCTACAGTTGTACGTATGAAAGTCATAACCGCATGTATTTGAGTGGTCACGCGATATGCCGAGTTTTTTAATTTTTTCCTACCGCATCGTGTAGGTATATAGCTCTCCTGGGGAAAATATTTCGACCTACGTATGTGTAAGATAGGCAGGAGATAGTGCTACAGTAAAAAAAAAAACATTTCTTTATTTTATTTAATTAGTTAAAAATTTTTTTTTCGGCTTCAAATTAAAGGAAAAAATGACAATTTTACTTTCTATTTTTTTTTATTATTGAAGGAATGGGTTTAAAAAATAAATATTTTCAGTTAAGGCTTTTAAAAAAAAATTATTTCCATGAAGTAATTAATTTAACAAATTTTTTAATGCTTTTTTTTCATGGTTTTTTCGTTATTTTTAATTAAATAATAAAAATATGAGTGTATCTAGTCCAACTAGAATTGATCAGATAAAAAAAATGGGGAGACAGAAAATGTATATTTTATTACTGAACGTCACACACACGTCTACCCCCTCTGTTTTTGTTGTATATATAAAAAACAAATATATATATTCATGTGCGTAAAAAATTCTATAGTTTCGCCCTCGCGCAGTCATTACTTAAACTCGCATTCCCGGAACCCACGTTGTAGATGTTTTGTGTGCCTACCTAATATAACCTGCGGTCTCTTCCCGCCCTTCTCGTGACCCTGGTGTTTTTTTTTTCTTTTTCATTGGCCTGTGCACGCGAGGGTGTATAGCTTTCCAGCAATTGTTCGTGTCGCTATATATGTACAATATATATTGTACATAAATTTCATAAGGCTCTTGAGTAAAATTAACCTTAGAATTTTCTTCGCTTATATTAAAAAATTTTCTTCCTCTGATCCACCTGCATTTTTCCTTTCTGCAGAATTTTTTTTGTTGATATTTTGTTATGGCTGTCGATGATAAATGTAGTTTGGCTTTTATGCCTTCACTTCAGTCTCTGATGGACATCATCGACCAGCTAACTTGAGTTAGCGATGTTACCACTTTCCATATGTATGCAAATTTTATTTCATAGTCATATCCCTTTTGCTGCACTACTTTTGATGTAATATTTTTACCTGAATTATAATTTATATTCACCAGAGAAAAATGAAAAATTTAAGATAGACTTCTGTTTCCAGTAATAAAGATGTTGGTAAACTGGATAAAAAAAATTCATTTCATATATTTCTATCGATGATAAATTTTTTTATCATTCGGAAATATTTAAAAATCGTTGGTTATCCGGAATTTTTTTTTTTTTTTTAGATTAAATATTTCAATTAAATTTTATCAAAATGACAAACGATTCATTTTATTAGCCTATTACGAGAGTAGCAGGGTGTTGAGCTTGAAAGCATTGTCATCGTCGTGGTAAGATCTTGAGGTTGGGAATAAATGCGAATAGTTTTGCCTCGGGTTGAAGTTTTACCGAGACTTTTAAATTACCTAGTTAGATGTACATGGCCAATGGTAATGTTATTGTTTGTGTTTAGCCGAGTAGAAAAGTGATGTGATGAGTAAATTCACAGCAAAACAGAGGAATACTGATTATACACATTGTTTGAGAGAATATATAAACACATAATATGATATTCCTCTCAAGTTTCAATGATTTCATATATATATATATTACATATATTGAAAATTATATTCGACCTACTTGGCTCTTTGCTCTCGCGAGACGCAGACAAAATCATTTCACGTGCCATACAACCTTCCATGCCCACATATACATATATTGATGAGCTTTACATATATGTGAATTCCAATATCTTTGAAGTTTGCCGCTCTTCAATTCTGCGTTTGAGATCTATGGCAAAAGCAGGAAATATATTTGCAAATAAATGACACGATATTAATTCATTTATATAAAGAAAATATGTTAAATATATTTTATTAATTTTTTAAAAATTTTTTAAAAAATTATTTAAGCTTTAAAAAAAATTCATTAATAAATTTGAGACTCATTAGTGAAGATTTGTGAATTTAAATAATTATTTAAACAAAGTTAAAATTGATTTTTCGTCATTTCTGATGTTGGGGAAAAAAAAATTAATTGTTATATAATGTTTATGTAGATGGTTAAATAGTATTTCACCGGAAATTCGCGTATTTACACCTGCCAAACAACGAAAGATATAAATCATTTTTCCTGTGATGTGCGTGTATACACACTTTTAGCTTCATATAATTGAGTATTGAATTTTTCGTTTTACTTCAAAGAACAACCGAAGAAGTGAAAATTTGCCGATGGCTATTTTGCTCATGCTCGTGCATACACGCAATGTATCGCTTATGAATATATAGCATATATGTGCTGTATATATATTTATGGGTGTATATATATATATATGGGTGAACGCGCCGTGCACGGTGCTCGTTAAGTTCCCCACGTTCGTAAACGCCAGGAAGACTAGAGAAAGTAATGATACATAGGGCAATTGAGGGCTCCCCCCTTTTCCTTTTTCGATCATGCCCCCCCTGTATATTATTCGTGCAACCAAAAATTCATGGTATTATTTTCGATAATTATACTTTTATTCTCATTGTCATCATTATCTTTTCGATTTTTGAGAATTAAAAAATCATCTACCTACAATTTATCTTAAATTATCTTCATAATAAAATTCAATTTTCTAATTTATTAGTGTATTATTAGTAAAAGGTTATATTTTACAATTTTGTAACATTTGATGAAGAAAAAAAAATTTTTTTTTTTTTTCGTAAAATTTTTGACAGGGGTATCCCCTGGAAATCTGATTTTTTTTTGTTTTTTGTCGATAACTCGATAATTAGACGACTTGGTGAAAAATTTTATTAGAATTATATATCAGGGATCTGATTTACCATAAAAATTGAAGAATACAATTTTTCAATATTTTGCTTCGTTTTCGAGATATTTAAAAAAATTAAAATTTCAAAAAATCGATAATATCTCTAAAACTAATAAAAATATAAAAAAAATTCATTTAACATTTTTTGAAGGAAATAATACTCCCGATCATTAAGTTTCAGTAATATTTTTTGATATCTTGCTTATTTATTGATTTATCGTTAAAAAACTAAAAAAAATCTTAAAAAGTGCTCAATTTCTCTCCAAAAAATTTTACCGAAATTTTTTTTTTTTCAAATCTCACCCAAACGTCTTGAAACTCATTCTAAATCTTTTATTTAGATATTATTCATCTAAAATAGACATAATAGTTTATTTATTGTTGTTTAAAAAAATTAGTTTTTAAAAATTTTGCAATTTTTTCGAATTTTTATGAATAAAATGCTGATTTTTAATATAGGAAAAGCCGTTAAAAAGTGGTTTTTCAGAGCTCAATTTACTTACGACAATATCCACAGACTAAAACAATTTTACACATAATTTTTTATTTACAAGACTTGGCGTGTTATGAGCTTGAATTTTCCGTAAATATAAACAGCATTTAGCCACACATAGGCTTCCTCTCTACTGACTGCTCCACATATAAAGTTTCCGAGTCGAACGCCTGGAAACATGGCGGATGCTATTACGAGACTGCAATAACATCGCTCACAATAAAGCGCGCGCGATGGCCGTAATGCCGTCGTAAGTATGTAGCGACACCCCCGATACACACATGAGTTGCCATCAGGCAGCCAGACGTACGCGCTGAGAGTTTGCCGTAGCTGTTGCTGATGGTGCGGCGTACTACTCGGGGATTCCCGCGTATTCATACGACTGTCAGCACCCTCGTGCATTGGATTGTCGTCCGGGTTTTCTCTGCTTTCGCACACGGCAGGGGGAATTTATATACGTATACGTCACACCATGATGTGTGTGTGTGCAAGTTGCAGAGATGAAAGGACACATGCTTCGCGCAAATATGCAACGCAGCCTTGTTTCGTATGTAGATCATGCCCAGACCGTTCTCTCTATTGATTTAACGTCTTAGCTATGTTGTTATTCAGACTATATCCACATGACTGCGCAGCGCGCGCTCTCTATATTGCAACTCCTTTTTCCGCGTCAGACAATCGCTCGCGTTAGTCTTCGTTAGTAAGACCTCCCTCGCTGTCGCTGATTTTATTTCCTGGCGTGATCATATGTTTTTTTTTTCTAATCTGCGTAAACGCTTTATTTTATTAGGTACTTTAGACGATTGAAAATTATTGATATTGCTGTTTATAGATTTTTTTTTGCGAATATATTTAGAGGTCGTATCAAGTTGGAGTTTTATTCTATAAATTTTCATTTAATTTTACATTTTTCAATTTGTTTTTTTTTTTTTTTTTTTGTGTGAAACAATTTTTTTACAGTTCATACTATGTGTATAAGGAGGTTGATATTTTAGAAATCATTTTGAGAAAAAAAATTCTGATGCATTTGTGAATGCACGTGAAAAGGTATATCCGCAATCTACCCAACTTGTGTGTACGCTTACGAAGGAGAAAAAGAGAGAGAGAGAGAGTATAAGGCCAGAAAAAAATGAGGAAGTGGAGAAAGCCAGAAGAGTTATGGGCCGCACTGATGCGCGAGGGTGAGAGAAGCGTTTTTACCAAGTTTCACGAAGATGAAGCCGTCGCGTAATTACGAGCCTCGTTAGGTGGACGAGCAGCAGCAGTACCAGGCACGCCAGTGCCAGTAGGACTCGTATTTAATTAGTGTTATTGCCGTGCGTACATACCAGACGCTGAGCTTTATTAAAGACCTCAGTTATTTCCGCGCTTATTTTGCGTCGTAATGAATTAGTCTGGTGCCATTGTTTGTGAATCAATTTTATATATATACACGAAAACTTTTGTTTCAAATGTTGCCACGCTACTATATATTCGTTGTTGCAGTTTCAGCTGTGTTTTATAGCTGATGTTGGGTTACGCGGGGGTGAATTATATTAGAAATTCATTTTACTTGACCTGATTAAATGAAAAAAAAATGATCTACACGAGTTTAACAACTGATGTGACCATTTTAAAATGTAGAAAATTTATTCTTAAGTTGTTTTTAGTCACCAAGTTTGGGTTTGGGTTATAAATATTGCCTGTTTGTTAAGGTACAACGCATCTTTAACGTATATATAACCAGTTCCGTGACTGACTTTGCCAAGTTGGGGAGTTTCTTAATTATTTGAAAGTGCCTCTCACTTTACGTTTATCGTTTTAAATTGTTTAAAAAATCGTTGATTTTATAAATTCATGATGGTTAGTCCTCAAAATGTAGAAATCTAAAAAATGAAAAATAAAAAAATGCATTGGATTAATTAAACTTATTATTTTTATATAAGTTTTATCGTTGAAAAAATCAATTTTTTATGTAATACTCTCAAGGATAAATTTTTTTTTTTTCAATTGCCAGACAATTTGTTTATACTTAAATGTGAAAATTTCTGGATACAATAAAATTAGCTTTTTTTTTTTGATGATTATATTTTTATAAAAAATTTCTAGATTTTTTTTTGATGTTGGAAAATAGTTAATCAATATTTTTACGTTTAATTGTATTATGAATGTATAAATTAATGTAGTATCGAATATGCAGAATAACTACATTTACGGCGTTATGCATTTATATGTACGTCATCAAGAATACACTTTGATTACACCCTGTGAGCCATTTTTGAGGTGGATTCCTTTTACGAGATAATCACTGTTATCCTCCGCAATGGCTTTTGCGTAATTGTATCCTCTGGCTCTATCACGTCGGCTTTGACTTTCGTTCTCTATATCACACATAAAACCTTCGATTAAATAACCATTTTTTTGTTTGTTTCTTTTTATACAAAACGTTAAAAGGATCATTTTAAATTATTTATGATTTTAATCTTATTATGGATATTATGAATGGATTTTGTGACGTATTTTTCGTGGATCTTTAGAGGATTAATGATGGTAGTCGAGGTTTTATTAATAATTATAAATGAAAAACTAGATAAAAATAGGTTACTTAGTCAAGCAAAAAGCAGCTTTAGAGAATCTTAATGCGATAAATCTTTTTTTTTTCAACGTTTATTCAATGTAAATACCTGAGAAAAATTGTTAAAATGAGAAATTTTATAAGATATTAACGTAAAAGGTTTTAACAATAATTTTCGTGATTTTTGATTGAAAAAAAAAAAAAATTTTTTTTTTCGTCAAATTTCCGACAGGGGTACCCCTTGAAAATCTTGATTTTTTTGGTTTTTTGCTAATAACTCGTTAACTAAGCGAGATAACGAAAAATTTTATAAGTACAATATAATAGGAATTTTAATTTCCTATAAAAAATAAAGAATAAACTTTTTTGATAATTTGCTTAGTTTTTGAGATATTTTGAAAAATTAAAATTTTTAAAAAACAATAATATCTCATAAACTAAGAGAGATAAAAAAAAGTTTTATTAACATTTTTTGTAGATAATTTTATCCCAAAACTTTTGTCTTCTATAGCATTTTTTGATATTTTGTTTATTTATTTAGTTATTATCAAAAAACTAAAAAAAATCACAAAAATCATGAAATTTCCAAGGTGAACCCCTTCAAAATTTTTTTTCGAAAAAAATTTTTTTTTATTTCAACCAAACGTCTCAAAATTCATCCTAGATACGTGTTTAATATTAAATAAACCATATTATTAATTTTTCAAAATTCCAATGTATATTTTTAACAAAATGAATTCGTATTGGTTCTATTTGTATAGAAATGCTTTTTTTTTTTTATACTCGGAAACTCTACAAGAAACTAATTTATCGTCTGTATACAAAGTATAAATACTTGGAAGTTTCGTGCTAAAATTCTCGGGTACAAGTTTGCCCCTAGCAATTAAAGCTATAGACTTCAAAGCATTTTATATATATATAAAATTGATTGCAACAAACATCAATACCAATTTCTATATCCAACATTTCGTTGCAGCCAAGAGTCTAAACTATATACACTTATACTTCCTTAGTAATGCAATTTAAACAAACAGGATAATTAATTAAACATCAACGTCAATCATAAAATTAAAAATTTAATTTATTTTAAAATGATTTTTTTAATCTTATCCCAATATATTCAAAAATTATACACAATTTTCCGAAGAAAAAAAAAATCATCCATTTTTAACTAAGAGCGTGTCGCATAGTAAAACGTGTAATGCAAAGATAGAGATGCACATGAGTGCTCTAGCTCACATATTATGTTCGTTTGTAGTCATAATCATAAGCTTTAATATTACATTGTATAGCCTGTACTATACTTGGCATGAACTATACTCCCGGTACTTTACATTAAGCGATAATGGCAGCGAGACTGGACCTTTTGATGTATTAGATACTTGTGTCAAAGTGAAAAAAATCAGCTAAACTTGCTGCTCGAAGTACTACTAACATTAGTAATTACCTAAAAAAAATTTTTTCAAGACTTTTCACAGCTTAATTAATCATTTTACATTAGGATAGTACTTAAAAACATTTATTTCTGACTGTCAGGATTGTTGTTTGATCTGTTTTTATGTTTATATTTGTTTAGAAAAATTTTTTAATTGATTTTAAACCAATTTTCTGATGGATTACCGACTTGGGACTTGAAATAAAATTTAAATATGTGTTAAAACTGGATGGTAATTGCAATATTTAATCGTTTTAAAGGGTAGAATATTTGTTTTTTCATTCTTATAATTTATAGTAGTTTAGGGTCAGTTTCTATCAGCATTTGTTATAGTTGTGATCGTGTTGTTGCGCGCTGGGATATTGGCGTGTTCTAGCTTGTTAGTAGACAAAGCACAGCCATATACGTTCCTAGCGCGTATTTGGACACTAACGGCCCAACGGAGGCACTCAGTCGTTATTGGGATATTGTGTGTAGCCCGCTAGAATAGACATTTAGCTGGTTCCACTTGCTGAGAATCGCTTTAACTCTAGCTCCCATCATCCTATCGCTCTATTTGTTGCTCTTTTCTTCTTTCTAACTATTTATTTTCTCTCAGTTGTTTTTTTTTTTTCGTTCTTTCTCTTCGGTTTTTTTTGGCTTCGGCTGATTTTATTTTCATTAAGTAAGGTTTTCTCTCTGTAACGAAAATCAATTTATTACATCAGAGTGAAAGAAAAAAAGTCTCGATTGTGTTCTATTTCATATCGGTATATTTATTAGATAAAAGGCACCGGGAAAAATATTGGAAATTTTATTTTTCAGTAGATTTAGATAGATATCAATAAAAAGTTGATAATAGAGTGTGTATTGATGGCGGTGAATAGAAATCGGCATCTTGCATTTTATATATCAAATGAAATCAGAGAATGTGTATGACACCTACACACGCGGTAATCATCGACGAGGTGGTGTCGGTTCCGCGATCTTATCGTCACTCGACATCGCGGTTATCAGTCGTGGATTTATCGTTGTCGTGTGCGGTAACATATAGAGTGGTTCCTCTCTCACTCTTGAGAAACAGGGAGAGAATATGCGGTTCCACGTGTGAACATATTTCATCATTACACGTGGGCATAAAATTATACAATACAAGCTGTGAAATAAATTTAACAAACCAATAAAATAAATGATATTTTTTTGTATTAACGGATGACAATTTTTTATTTGTTTCAGGTGAGCAAAGGGTTTATTTTTCACAAGCGAGGATATAAAAAACGAAGGAACGACGACGCGAGGTCTCTTGTGTCTTATATAGCACTATAGGATATTCCCTTAGGACGAATATAAAGGTATATTTTTTCATTGGATTTTCGAGGGTCGTAGAGATGAGAGAAAAAAAAATCTTCCTTATTTTTTTGACTTCTTTTTTTTTTATACAATGTTTTTTTGATGATATTTTATATATCAAATGTGAAACACATTGTATATTGTGGAATGTTGATTTTAGATAAGACAGTTAGTGATAAAAAATGATTAAACGACGCGTTTTCTCTGTTGAAGGTTTTTTTTTTTTGTAAAATATTCAATTAATAGAGTTTTCACGAAATATTGGAATGAATTATAATGAGTAATAAGAAAATGAAAAAAATGTGTTAATAAACTAAAGTGAATATCAATAGTGGGGAAAGAAAAATTCGAAGTTGTCTATAACGAAAATGTATAGATCCAATATGGGTAGGGCAATAATTTCATAAATTTATGTACACTGTCATGTAAGTGCTAGGCGGACACATAAAGCCATGTACACGTAGTTATGTTTATATATGTATATGTATATAATAGCTATGTGGAACATAGATTTCCGTACTTTGGCGGTGCATGCACACGCCCAAGAGCGTATCTCGTGTCCAGGATGAATGGCTTCCCAGTGACTTACTGGTACATTCAGGTCTCTCGTGGACGCGCTCCTCGCGCGCCGTATGTGTGCATGTAGAGAGGGATGGTGCGAAAGTGGAAAGAAAAGAGAGCCAACTAAAAGTTTGAAAACGCCCAAGATCGCTATACAGTAATCCCCGGGTAAAGTGCGATAAGTCTTTTCTGCCTCGAAGAAATATATAAAGAGTTGGATATATGTGCTGTAAAATCGCTAGTAACCCAGTTCTAAAGCACGCCCTTTACTGGTACACACTTTGCACGACTGCCCAAAACCCCAACGCGTCACGTATATATATATTCTCCTATATTTTCGCTTTGAACACGATTCAAGATAATTTATCAGTTTCCATTACGTTGCTCCACCCTTTCACCTACTGGGATATATGACTCACAGAGTGTCAAAAACACCCTTGAATCATTAAAAAATCATCATAGAAACATAGATTAGTTGTAATAAATTTTTTCTTTCCATATTTTAAATGTATATAAAAATTTTTTGCAAAAAAATTTTTGTTAAATTTTAAATTTACATTATTTTTACGTTATGTAAAAAATTTTTTTAAAGTCGATAAAATTTGAAATTTACGAGGGGTAAAAGCTATACACAAACTAAATATTAATATTTTACAATCGCAAGCTTTATTCTCTTCAATATATAAATTTTAAATCATCTATAAAAATTTTACAGCTTTTTTTGCTTTTCCATTTTTTATAATCTTTCCAAATTATTCATCTAATAACATTTAAATATAAATTTTAAAATCAATAATAATTTTTTTTTTTTTCAAGTCTACTTATAAAAAACAAAATGGCGATATGATATAAATAATTGCTAAATTATAGGGGTATATATTCTGCGCAAGTGTAACTACTTGTTGCTTAGCTATATCAAGTTGTTTTTATTATTTTATTGACATAATATCTTGGCTATTTATTTTAGATGTGTTTTTTTTCTTCTTGCATTCTATAGTCTTAAATTTTGTTTAGAAAGAAATTCCGTATAGATTTTCTAAAATTTCCGATCGATTAAAGTGCGTTGATGAAAATCTCTCAGTACATAACCATTGAAAATTCTTTTAAAATCCTTTGTTCGCTGTGAAACTATCGTCGTTAGTATCCATTAAGGCCCCTTGAGAGCAGTGAAAACTCTTTTCGAGAAATGTGGAACGTGGTGTGTGTCTCTTGGTCGTCGTCGAAAAGTTTCGTGGTAAGCCGGGGTAATTAACGAGTGCGCGATAGCCGTTAGTTACCCACCCTCACAGATACTATTCGACCGCATTAACTTTCCTATATAAACACTAGAAGGCTTCCCCATATAGATTAGCAAAAAGTCTACGAAGAGTGAATACTGCGATTTGGGTCGAGATCGATCTAGGTCTTCGTGGTTGGCGACGTTAATGTGAGTTTTATCTATTCTTACGTATATAGCTTGTTAAGAAGACGTCAGTGGCCTAATTTTTTTATTTTACAACCACTCAAACTCTTAAAACCATTATTAAATATTTTTACTGTCAGTTTTACGAATTATTTCTTTGAAAAATTTGTTATAAACAACAAATAATACCTTAAAAATTACCAAAATAGAAAATTAATACATTTTTTTAAATGATTTATTGAAGTTGGTTTAGAATAAAAAAATTTGGTGAGAATGAATGGACAGAATAAAAGTTTTACATCGATAGTTTGAGTATATAGTTAATAATTCAATCTAAAGCAATGGTCGTAAAACTTGGTAAAGAGTGAATTGCATACATAAAAGTGCAATGAGCTTTTTCCACAGATGCCATTGACCTTTTAGCTGTGTTTGCGCTATCAAGCATGAGGGCAGTAGTGTATTATATATATACCTTCGAAGAATCCTCGTTCGCTTGCAGCAGGTATTATTGCGCATACCACCCAGAGTGCCCATCATGTGCATGTGTAACTAGACGATCATAACTCAGGATACTATAACTCTCGACTGCTGGATATAGACTGAGTTTGACACTGACTATTATCTGCATTCAGTAGAAATTTCATCTTTCCGGTGTAAAAATAAAAATACAAATTTAAACAATTTATTTTCATTGTTTGTGAGTTTTTTTTTTTTTAGCCAAATTCAGGATTGAAAATATTGTTTATTTTTGAAATTTCACGTTTATATATAGTTTCTTTTTGTTTTGTATAGGAATTTATTGTTGTAGTAGGTTTTGAAATTTTTTTTTGTTTCAAAAATCATTCGAGACACGTGTATCTCACGCTCTACTCGTCTAACCGCGTGTGTGGCTGCTTTAATCGTAGCACACATGCGCAAACTTGGAAAGGGAAAAAAAATACGCGAGTTATTGTCTGCTGCAGTGCTCAGCTTTTTTACTGCAACACACAGCGTGCATTTAGTTATGTGCTACGAATTTTATTTTATTTTATTTTTTCCTTCCCTGGTATATAAAGAATTCAAGTAATATTTTACTTAAAGAGAATTAAAATTCCATTATAAAAAAATTAAATTTTATTAAAATGAAATTCTTTATCGATTATAATTTATTAAACAAGGGAAAAATATACATATAATTAATTTAATCACATTTAGACTTTAATTTAATTTTGTTGGAAAAAAAGAATTTTTTTTGTCAATCATTTCTGTCATTTTTATACAAGTAAAATTAATTAAAAAAATTAAAAATATATTTTCTTAGTTTATATAATGTAGATTATCTTAATTAAAGGTATATTAGAATGACAGTTCTATAGTATATCTGTCGGAGGTCGCGCAAACGCGCAACACTGTAAAACTTGAGTGTATGAGAGCAAGAGAGATATAATATTGCGAAGTAGATATATGATTTTACCACGATCGTCTAGTCGGAAAGTTAGCATTGTATTAACCTGACAGAAGGTTCGACAGAGAGTATATATATACGTATACGACCTGTAGAGAGCTATATAGTCGAAAGTTTCATCAGAAGTGTGATGATATTATCATTGATCACAGTGGAGCTTAAGGTACAAGTTTTCGGCTAGGTGGAGGATTTTCGCCTTACTCCTGACAAACTTTTATGCGTACAGGTGTTTTAGTATTCCACATACCTATACATATTGACTTTCTCTATGTGTGGAAATGTAAAACACGAGTTTATCCTCTAAAAAAAAATTCATTCTCGACATTTTTCTCCATGACAATTGGACTATTTCCATCATTTTGATTAGTTTAATTTGAATTATGAATTATTTTTGATAATTAAAATTTTTTTCGTTGTTTTAAAGATATTTATTGACGCTACGATCTGTTAGAATGATAAGATTGTTGAATTTATTGTGAAAATAATGTAAAAAAAAATGGTTTTATTCATTTTGATGAATGTTTTGACAGAAAATATACTGTGTCTGATGCAAACTGACCATAACAGAGGGATATTCTAGCGGATGTAGTCATTGGGAGCACACGAGTTCTCGATTGAAATGTATCCTAGGCAATATTACCGATCGTTAAACTATTATTTAGGACATTTTAAAGAATAAAAAAAATTTTTAACTGTCAGAAATGAAGAAATAATTATTATTATGGGTTAATTTGCTTTGGAAAAAATGTTAAAATATTTATTTAATGTATTAGATGACTGAAATGCTTTTTCTCGTGTTCGAAAAAATTACACAGTCGATAAAACAGAGTATATAGTAGAGCTCTTCTCGTTGAATTTCATCGGCACTTTGCTAATCCGTATACGACCATAAATAGACTCACGTTCGATCTCAGGGACCAAACGTCAACCTCATTTTACCTCAATGGCGCAATTTCCTCCTTGGTTCTGCACCATCATGTCGTTCAAACCTTTCACAGAATACCTTCCGTTGCTTCTGTTGATTTTATGTCGTCTCAAATTTTTTTTTTTCATGTAGACGTATGTAATTTGTCTCATTTTCGTATAGCACTATATATTCATGTGTGCAATCGATCAATCGCAAGGCTACTTCGCGATGTGTACATTTATTTTCTTAGTGTTATTATTTTTTCGTAATATGCAACGTGTGGAAATATTTCTATTCATCTGTCATGGCTGTTGTATGCATGGGGGGGTTGGGATATAAATGATTTTCGGGCGTAGTTGTTGGTTGGACGCTTTGTTGCTTTAACACACTTTAGCATACATGATAAGGAGCTCAATGGTCGTTGGAATTAGGCAGAAACCTCGTCAGAGATTGTTTGAGAAGCTTATGACCTCGCTGTGTCTGTGGAGAATATTACTTTCACTCGCTTCGTGTCGCAGATATTCCTGTTTAGAATCTATGTCACTCAAACAACCGCCTTGAAGGGTGAATCGAGTAGAAAAAGAAGAGAAAAATTTTTTTTTATCTTGATGGAAAAATTTCTTTAGTCGGAAAATATTCTAGGAATTTTTTTTTTTTTCAGATTATCAAAAAATCTTGTAGACAATTTTGATAAGTAATTTTTTTATTTATAAAGTTGATGACTCACCTATATGAAATTTGGGAAGAATTTTTTGCTATAAATTCTCTCACGCCGGTTTATAATTTATTTCTGTTGGAAAAATTAATTTAATATGAAAATTTTTAAGGTAAAATTGATAATAAATGTTTTAATAACTGATTTTGTAATGTTTTATGGGGAAAAAAAAAATTTTTTTTTCGTCAAATTTTCAATAGGGATACCCCTTGAAAATTTGAACTTGATTTTTTTTTGCTGATAACTCGATAACTAAGTGTGATAATGAAAAATGTCATAAATATTAAATAATTGAGAATTTTATTTCATACAAAAAATATAGAATAAATTTTTTACGAATTTTGCTTTGTTTTCGAGATATTTTGAAAAATCAGTTTTTTTCTCTCAAACAAAATATCTTTAAACTAATTTTTTTTTATAAGATTGATTATTTTATTAGTTGAAAAAAAAAACAAATAATTTTTGTTTATTTACAATGAAAAAATCACCTATTATAGTGGAGATAATGCCATATATACATGATGTCGTTTGTAGTGTGAAATTAAGGGTGGAAAAATATAGAGTAGAGTGAAAATAAATGTGATGGATATAGTGTGTCTAGGAGTGTGTGTCCACAGTCTCTTAATCAGACACATGTCTAAATCTCTCGTGTCCGATATCAATTCAGATCAATCGAATCAATTTTCTCTCTCAATTCGGCTTTCGTCTCGCTCCTACGTAAATACAAAGATTCTACTCTCTACACTCAGACAATTTTCTGATGTGATTTTCTGTCAGCAATCAGTTTCCCCAAGATACGGATTTTCGTGTCGACGGCACACGATTGATGAGTTGATTTAGTTTATTTTCAGTGATGTCATTTCATATAGATAATTCGCGTAGTTATTTTTAAAAAAATCCATCGAATTTTCAAGACTTTTCCTCAAAAAATCTAAAAAAACATTTGAATATATATATATATATTTTTTTTCAATTTTTAAAAACGAAGTATTTAGTGCGTTTTTTTTTGTTCATTGTATCAGCGAAATATTGTTCGCGTGCAGATAATTAATCCAGGGATTAAATAATATTTCATAGCATATAAATTAATCGAAAAGTATATCCACGTAAGAGCAGTAGAGGATTTTAACACACATTTTCGTCGGCGGTTGCTGCTTACATATATTCTCAGCCATGATTTACGTCTCAGGGGGGTGAGTCGCGGGTACAATGGGAGAATAATGAAGGCTGAGACCGGCCACATAAGCTGTTCGATCTCGGCAGGCTTAGCAAATTAGAGGGAGAGGATATGAGGAGCATATAGCATGTATATCTGTCATGCAGTGGCGGACACTGCAGCGTTATCTATATATATATACATACATACAAGATAAGCAGGGAGTATATAGTTGCTGAACTGCAGGAGCTTTTTCACATATAAGTTGCACGAGAGGGAATACGCAAAATGAGATCGAGAACTCGCGTAAAAAAAATAATTAGATAATTAAATATAAAGTTGAAATTTCGCAGAAATTTTACATACACCTCTACTATTAATTTATTTGATGAATGTTGATTGATACTGATGTATAATAACAGTTTTTTATATAAAAAAAAAGTATCCAAGTGATTTTATTTGCGATGGGTATAGTCTTAAGTACTTGAAGAAAAATGAGTTTTCTTAAAATGAAGATGCTTGGAACAAAAGCACCGAGATATATCCCGACTGTATTTTAATCGTTTTGTGTATATATACGACAATAAACAGAGAGTAAAGTGTCGTATCAAAGGATAAAAAATAAGAGCGTGAGACGCGACAATGCCCATTAACCTCATTCAGAGAGAGCGTACTACAGAATTATTTTCACTCGCGTTTTTCTTTGAATTTTTCGTCCAGACAATAATGTGCGCGCGCGGGGTTGCTATAGTAACCAGTATAGGGGGTTTCTCTATATAGCCAATGCCTGAGGATGAATATAACAGGGTCGTGCGACGAGGTAAAAGTTAAGCAGAGAGTGCAAGAGCAACAGCAAAAGCAGTTGGATAAACTTGGCAGTCACGACACTTCCTGGCGTGTGCGCGCGCGAAAGCCTCTGTACTCTGGCCACTGAAAATCTACTGTTTGGGTCTGAGAAGCTTGAGGAAACTCGGCTCTCTCTCTTGTGCACTTGGGCATCTGTTTCGCGTGTGTACGCAACGAGTTTCCACCGTCTTTCCAGACCTATTCTCAGTAGACGACGATGCTAAATCATGTAAACATCGTGTAAATTCATAGTCACACACCTCTAAGTCCAACTCTAATCGAGTTTAAGCAGTGCATTACGTGCACAACCTGTCTCAACTTACCTTCTAAACTTCTATCCAAGTCACCGCAAAGCATTTTCAACTGCAATTGGCTTTCTGAATTTAAATTACCACAAAATTATTCATGATCAGTCGGGGAAAAAAAAAATTTTTTTCACAACAATAAAAAGTGTTTTTTTGCTTGAATAGATTTATTAAAATTTTTATAACGTAAATAAACCTGAAAAATAGAAAAATAATAATAATTGTGTTTTATAAAAATATTTAAACTCACTTTTGATAGCAAAAAAAAAAAAAAAAATTTTTTTTTGTGTAATTTTTGTTGATATATTGTTTTTTTTTTGTCGTTATATTTCTCTTGTGCGCTAACATTCGAACGATATATATGCGCAATTCGAGTCGTTGAAGAAACGACTGCTCGTTGCGAAAGCAACGACTCGATCAAATCGGCTTTCAAGAAACCCGGACTGATCGAGCGAATCTTCTCCGCCGTCAGAGAGCAGTAGCATCATCGCTGTCATTCCCCCGCCCCAATGTCATTTTCCATCCTGCTCACACGCGACAAACGTCACGTGGACCGGAAAAATGACTGCTCTCTCGCTCGCCACGTTGTCGTTAGGGGGAAGGACGTGGGGAAAGAGCCGGGAAGAAATCCTGAATTGCCATATTCGGACCAATCGAGCGTCTAGTACGCGAGTGCACTCTCGACTTCGTCAAAGGGAACAAGCGCGTTTTACAACAATTTCCTTGCTCCATCCTCGCTGACGATACCTTCTGCTGCGGCAATATCTAGAGACAGTAAGATGGCGATTGTCGTCGATGCTTGTTGAACACGCAAAAAGTCTGTGAATATAGCCAATTGAATTGTAAAACCTATCGGCCTTATCTCTACATAAAACCACTCAAATTGTCCATAACAAATCTTTTATATCTCTGATAATAATTTTTTACTGTAATTCTAAAAAATAATTTCTATTTAATTGTGTATTAATAGTAATATTAAAAGGTTTTTACACCATCTAGTATAGGATAAAAAATTTTGATAGGATAATCCCCGTGATTTTTGCAATTTTTTTTTTTTTTTTTAGTTTTTTGATGATATCTCGATAAGTAAGGGAAAAATCGAAAAAAATTATAAAAGTTAAATGATTGAGAATTAAATTTACTACAAAAAAGGTTTAATAAATTTTTTTATATCTCTTTTTGTTTATGAGATAGAATCGTTTTTTTGAAATTTTGATTTTCCAAAAAAAAATCTCAAAAATAATGCAAAATATTATAAAAAGTTTGTTTTACATTTTTTAAACTAATTCGTAATTTTTCAGGTTCAAATTTAAGTTGAAAAAAGTTTGTTTTTTTTTTTTTTTAATACACTGTTAGAAAATAATGGTACTGAGCGCATTCTAGTAGGGTACGCAGTGCCATATTATATAGCATTTTGGGTGTATAACCGAAATATGGTAGAAAATGCTATTCTATACTAGTAAAATCTGCCATACGACTGGTAAAATATGCTATGCCGTATAGTGAAAAGTGCCATACTGTGTAGTAGAAAATTCTATCCGTATAGCACAGGATGCAATTCGTATAGCACAAAATGCTATCCGTATAGCACGAGTATTATCATATTTAAAAAAATATTATATTTACCACGGATTTTTTTTTGTTTAAAGTGATTTTATTCTTGCAATTGTAATCATCGAGGTATCAGAATTTGATATCACCGATAGGGCGGGGAAATTTCCGAATGAAAAAAACCCCGCAACCATGAGGATTTGAACCTCGGTTCTCCGCGTTGCAAGACGAGCGTCTTACCCCGCAGCCAACCGGTCAACTAATTCAACCATAGTATTTTTTGCTTAAATGCGGGGTTTAAGCGCTCGACCTGCACATGGATACCCAACACATTCACACATCTGGCATAGATGCACCACATAGAACATGGCGACCTATGAGTGACAACTTTTACTACCCAGTATAGCACTTTTTCCTATACGTATGCTACGTATCGCTATACGTATGCGATGTGTCGCTATACACTCATGCGGCGTATTGCTATACGTATACGACGTGTGTCTTGCTAGTATAGTAACGATTACCAAATGTGTAGTATTATGTACCATACTATGAGTATGAGAGAATGAGCCATACGTGTAGCATTTTCAGCTATGCGTATGGTAAATATTGCCCAAATATATAGTGGAATTTCACATAATTCGGGTATGCACCCAAAATGCTATACGAGTATGGCACTCAGCACCATTATTTTCTGTCAGTGTAGGAAAGCAAAAAAAAAAATCATCCCTTCTGAGATACACTGCGTTTGATGGGCACTTTTGAAGTTTTATCGCAGTGAATAATTTTTTTTGTATTTGTTTAGGATTATTTTAATTTAATATTTGATCTAAAAATAATTTATTATCTCGATATTAAAATAAATTTTCATTTCAAAAGACAAGAAATTAATTGGTTGAGTAAGCACATAGACTTTCAAGACGTTGCTATCCCAAACAAAGTGCATATAATTACGTTGCAACCCTTCTTATACTGTCGTATATATCCCTCCGTCGGCACGGATTATTACCATCGCCGGTAAAACTTTGCACACTCTACATGAGTGAGCTTTGCGCGCGTCGTGCACGCGCATATTTTATGATCTTGTTTGTCCGCAAGTAGACCGTGTGCACCCCGATATATCTCGCCACTTAAGCAGCTTTGACATATTATATCTAATGAAAATTGCAGCGGATAAAGATATCAGGTGGAAAAAAAAGAAAATTAAGCATAAAAAATAAATAAATAGAAAAATGGTAATGACCGGGAAAATATTTTGCGATCGTGCGATATGAGAGAGGGATGTATACGAAATGAGGCCACACGCTCAAGGGGTGGGTTTACTGTGTCGGTAACCTCGGCGTGCGTGGATCGCCATGTATATATAAAAGAGTCGAGAGAGAAATAAAAGTGCGCAGAGAGCAAACGAAGCAAAATGCTTGTGAGAGAGAAAAAGAGACACGAAGCAATTCCAGTGAATGGATGGACTCGGAGTATTTCCTAATGACTGCTGACGAGAGAGAGAGAGGGGTGGGTTATAGGGGGTTGTCGACGGTCGATTCGCCGACATACTAATGACCTGTACGGAGTCGGGGCCGGCAGACTGCTGACTAGACACTATGGCACCGCGCTCAGTCGGCCAGTTTTCGCTCAATTATAAATTGAATTACTCTCTCGGCCCCTATGGCTCTGTGCTGCACTTTACACCACCCTTTGGCGCGCCGAAAGCCCATGAAATGGCTGCCACGTGGCCTACGCAGAAGGATAGGGAGGTTTGTGACGAGCGTTAAAAAAAATTCTCACTCTGTTGGAAAATAAGTGATCCCTTTTTTTTTTTTTTTCTATTTTCTCGACAAATTCCAATTTAGATTGGATAAAATTCAAATGAATCGCTTTAAAATTAATCTCAATGGTTTTTGATATATCAAAAAATATGTCAAGTATTTTTTTTTTTAATAGATTATATTAATTTACAAATATTTTTAATCGTTTAAAAATTAAATTATGCTTTGTTAATGATGAAATATTTATTTTTTATTGCTATTAGGACTTTTTTTCAAGTGGGTATAAGAGATATTATTATGATGTTGGCTTGAAAACAATTTTATTAATTTAAACGTCTTGAAATAAATGAAAGATATCCGGATTTCTTGTCTCATCATTTCCAACTCATTCGTGTATAGTATCCGAGGAAACTAAGATGAATCAGGTTACAAAATGGAATCCGAATGTTCGCGGAAACGTAGCAAGTAAATGCTTTCATAATTTCCGGTTGGTAGAAAAAGCCGACCATAATCCGGTTTTCGCATGCTTGAGCTTCCATATAGACCGCTCACTCTTGTTCATGTTTGTCGCGCATGAAAATCTGGAATTAATTCCATCATGCCTCTTACACGGCTGCAATAATTCCCCTTTTAGTCATACACATATATATACACATGCATACATTAATGCGTGTGCAAAAATACACGATTGACGATACTTTTATTCAAATAAAACCCGACTAAATATCACTTGTAAAATGAATAAAGGATTTGTTTGCATTCCATCGAGATTATTTCATTTAGCATCAGTGAAAACCATCCAAAAAAAAACATGCTATTTGATATTTCAATTTTCAATTTAGTCTTTTTATAGCTGAAAAATTTTTTTAAAATATTTAAACAGAAAAAATTTTTTTCTCAAGGCTTCTGGGAATAATATTTTTTGTTTTTTTGTTGTTCTCTGGTAGTTTGCATATGCAGTAGTTAGTTATTTTCACATTTATATAATGCACATTTATACGCTAATAAATGTCCAAAGAGAGTTTTCATACTCTGTCACAATTTGTGCAATTTTTTAACTGAAAAAAAAAGTCATCGTTCAAATCTAGAAATAATATTCTCATGCGGTTTAAAAGTGTATTTTGTATATAATTGAGTGTTAAATAATTTAGTGACAGAGATATTTTTTTAAAAATTGATTTAGCGACAAGTATCTCATCATAGTTTGACTGATAAATTCAAAGTTGGACTTATTTCAGTTGAATACACGCGTTGATTCATCCTTGCGACTGACTGAACTTCCCGCTTGCTCACGGAAGTGACGTCACATTCATTATAACATCCGCTAGGCTCATGATGTCACATTTGTATGTGTGTAACCGCCGTCGACGAATGCGAATTGTTGGCAGTTAGCGCGAGATCCTCATATCCTAGATAATGGAAATTGTTTTTTATGGTTGTATAATTGACTCGGTAATGTGGAAAAAATATTTTTTTTTGTTGAAAGATGGTATCTATAGGGTTTAACACTTTATGTCAGGAATTATATAAAAGGTATACATCGCAAAATCTGTTGTATACAAGATGATGACTAAAGTTTTGAATATAGTTGATGCTATATACTCTGTCAATTCGTGGTTTGTGGTATTGAAGTTTCAAGAACTTTAAGGTTAATTGACTATTTCGATGTAGATTATGGTTTATCGTATATAGGACCATCCGATATGATTGAAAATGAAATTTTTCATTTAAAAAAGTCGATGTATATAAAAAATTTTGATTTGAAATTTAGAGAATTAAGAGTTTGAACATTTAATTTATTTTTCATTTTTTTTTATAGAAAAAAATACACAGTCACATGAATCAATTGAAGTTGCTTGTATATAAAATTGTGTATTTACCGGATTGAGATCAAATCGATATTTGAGTTTATTGCCCTGCTTCCACCATTTTGTCAATTGCCAGAATTGCATTGGGATATTGGCAACATATTAATCACAAATAAAATATCATTATTCGTGTATTTTAGAGGTTAATTGAAAATTTTATCCACCTAAAAAACTCATTATTTATAATTGTTTTTTTATTGATACACTATCAATGCACTTTATTCATTTATTTTCAAACAAAACAATTTTTTATTATGAAAATAATATTCAATTAATGTTTTATTAACATTAAATGATTAATTTATCGTGTTTTTGACTCGTTTTTCAAATTGTAATTTTTAATAAACCATGATTTCTATTTCTAAATTAATTATAAAATTTAAACTATCCTTTTTTTTATTAATTTTTCTTTATTAAAAAAACGGTAATCATGATTTTTTGGTTGAATATATATATTTTTTTCAATTTTTTTATATTATTTATAGGAATAATAGAAATTCTTTATTATCTTTCATGAGTGAAATAATATTTTATTCTCATTTTGTCTATTATTATCATGATAAAATGATCATTTGTAATATTTCAATTGTTCTGATGTTGATAAAATTACCTACAATATATTATTGAATTAAAAAAAATAGCTGGATATATTCTGTTGTATTGAGCTGATTGTATACTTATTCATTTCCATATGGTCGTACAATGAGAATGGCAATCTGTATCTACACGTATAATACAGTTGAGTAAATAAAATATTTATTATCCTCACATGGCTGTGATCTCGTGGGAATACTATGGTTTTAATTCACTACAATATATCATCAATGAATTATTAAAAAAGATTTTTCAAATAATTTTTGCATGAGGAAAAAAAAAAAAAATTTTTTTTTATCTTCATGAAAAAGGGAAAATTTTATTTATGAAAAATTCTAATTAATTTTAATTTATTAATGTTTTTTTGAAATAATTGAATAAGTGAGTAGTTTAATAGTGTTTTTTTTTGTCACGTGAAGATATTAACTTACTCATTTGCGGCGATAGTGAAAATATTGTTGGGTATATAGGATCAAGGATATTTTATAGCCGTATATATAACATGAGTTGCTGATAAAATGAGATGCAAAAGTGAGGAAGAAGATAGGCTTGGTAAAGTGAAGTAACAGTGAAGTGCAGAGCCAGGCAAATTTCCCGACCAATTTCGCATCCTCTGTCACAGCTGCTGGTGAAGTCTTAAATCAATTGCTGCCGGGCTAAGGTTGCACTCAACTCTATAATTAGTTCTAGATGGGGGGAATCGAGAAGTAGGGGGTTTATATAGGGAGATGAGAGGTGTAAGAAACGAAGCTTTTCTCTCAGATTTAATATTTTAACACGCGTCTTTAACAGACTTAAAAAAAAAAATTTGCTTATTCGTCGCACTTTTATCAATATTTTCCAATGAAAAACTGAAAAAAAAAAATCCAATCTCTCTTTATATCTATTGATTGCCTAGAACATTTTAAATTATAAAATTCCAATTTAAAGTTTTTCAAATTTCAATTAAATTATTTTTATAAAAAGAAAAAAAATCGTTAAAATACTGAGGAAAAAAATGAAAAAATTTAATTTAATTAAAAAAAAAAAATCATTTACGACAGGGGTAAGGTCCTCAATTTTTTTTTAAATAAAATGATGATTGACTGGTCTATTTTAAAAATTCAGCATCAGCCAATTATTAGGCTATTTAGATGAAGGTTAACTTTCGAATAAAAAAATTTTTGAATTAATATGCGGATAGATAGGGGGTTGTTCTCAGAGTGAAATCTTGATTGGCATCATGCCCCTGTTGCCGGTTGATCTACTTTATAAAAATTCTCGTCGAATTATTTTTTTTTTTTTTTTAGACAATTGAATTCTCAATTTTTATTCTATAATGCATATTTCATTTTTTTTTTTTTTTTCGATTCAGATTATTTTTTAAATAAAATTCTAACGATTTTAATGAATTAAAAAAATTCTAAGCCAGCAGAATATATTTTTAATTTCATGAAATAAGAATTTTTATATACGAAATTTTTTTTAAATTCGTTTTTCTTGATAAAAATTGATTAATCTGTTGGATTTTTTCGTTTTAGTGAATGTCTAACTGCTGTATAATGTTGTTAGGTTTTTTATTCAGTCTATTTTGTATTTTATTTCAGTTTAAAACTCGTTTAGAATTGGTCACCAGGCAAAAATATTGCCTTAGTTTCGAGCAAAGTAACTGTGGCATGCAAGCATTCATCGATCATGTGGTCTAATTCAAGGTTTCAAGGGTTATTTCCTGGCTGCTGGTTCACGGCTCTGCAGGTCTCACACATTCTCATGGTTTTTTTGCTTCTCCAAACCCTTTTTCTGTATCAGAGAGAGAGAGAGAACGTTTGTTTAATTATATACGGTAGATATATGTGGATCCTATACTCCGTTATAATCTCATCCTAAAATCTGGAGCCATTTTTAGCTCTATTACGCGCCTGCTTCTTCGTATACCTGCATCAATTTAGGATAGCATGACGTCAGTGAGCAGTGAAAAAATAACTATCGATTAAACTGAAATACTGCAACGATTATAACTATCGAGCTAAACGTCACCTAGTTTTATTTTAACTCAAATTTAAGTGTCAAATTTTATAAACACTCTCTAGAAGTTTATTAATTAAATTATATATTTAAATATCATTTATAATATTTTTTATTCTTCATTTTATCAGTTATTTTTACGTTTTTAATCCAAAATAATCAATTTTCAGGATTTTTTTTTTTTAATTTTTATTGATAACTCGGAAACTGAACGAGATAATGAAAAATATTATCAGTATTAAATTGTTTTAAATGAAATTATCTACAAAAAAGATGAAATAACTTTTTTCGATATTTTGCATAGTTTGGAAGATATTAAAAAATAAGAGTTTTTTTTTTTTGATGAATGGCTTGTTTTTTGAGATTGATATATATATATATATATATATATATATATATAGAGAGAGAGAAAAAGAGTAGAGATAAAGCCGTGAAGCGACGCGGCAACCCTGCGTGGAATTGATGTTTTTTTGGTCTCATGACAACTGCGAGCTTGAGGAGAGGCAAAGAGGGTTGGGTTGATCGAAGATTGTCGCTTGTGAGAATGGCTACATTTCTTTTGAGGGTAGATATGCGCATGGAAGTTGAATTGACATGGCAACGCGAGTGATGGAGGCGCAATCTGACCCTGATACTACTCACAGAGCCTCGTATGTGGCCCTGCACTCGCTATTTTCCTCCCTAAACTCACTCAAGGCTTTTCATTCGTCCCTATGACAAGGTATATGATAACCCAGCACGCACCTACTGGCGTATATAAGTGTCTATTGAGACGGAGAGAGAGGGGAAAAGCCACTCAAACTCTGTCTTTCTCGTCACTCGATACTCTTTATCCTCTTGATGTAGGTATAGGAATTCTCTCGACCGTCGAGACACACTTGGCCTACTTCCCGGACAATTACAGAGACCGCGTGCAGCACAGAGTCGATTGAATTCATGCTGGAATGCCGACCAAGTCGAAAAATAAATCCTAGAATTATTCTACTCCACCTAATTTCATTTGATTCAACCTAATCTTCGCTTTTTCATTCAATTCTTTTTTTTTTTTTATCAAATATCAATCTCTCTTTTAACTTTTATCAAATTCAATTGCTTTTTTATCCTCAAATGTCAAAAAAAACTTTGTTTCATTGTCAATTTATTCAATTAATGCGTAATTATTTAATATTTAACACATTTTTGATTATTTTTCTATATGTTTTGATAGAGAAAAAAAATTTTTAATCAACATTTTTGTAGTTGAATATGTATTTAATAGAAAATATGCAGTTTTATTAATTTTACGTGACATTAGAAAAAATTTTAATTGAATTATTCATCAGTTTTCTTTGTAATTAAATGTTTTATCATTAAAAAAGTTGAATAATTTGATAGTTATGTTATAAATATTTATTAGTATTTGTTTGAAAATTTTTTATTTACTTAAGGTTTGATTTTAGTTGAAAAAAATCTTGTTTATTGATATGAATTTTTTATTGTTACAGTTAAAAGCTGTTTCATTAACAAAATATAATTTAATTGGTAAAACATTTATATACATACCGTGAAATCTGTCGAGAGCGAGTAAATATTTAAATAAACTCTAAGTGAACAGAGTTTATCGGCACGAGCGTGCATTATGTGTGATATGTGAACGTGTTTAAATGAATAAACATTTATAATTTTATCAAAAAAAAAAAAAAAAAAATCAACTCACGCTAATTTCATGAAAACTAGATAAAAATTTTGTTTTTATATGTAAAAATTTTATTTTGCCCTAAATTCATGAAATCTATAATACTTATAATTTTGATGGATTAAATTGCATAGTTTTTATTAAAAAAATTTTTTTTTGTTCTATTTAGCATAAAATTTACGTGAATTTTACATCAAAAGCACATTTATTAAGCTTATATTTCACTGAATTTCAATATATATTATTATATTTCTATTATTAAGTTTCATGTTCGTTTGATTATTTAATCCCCTTCATTATAAATTTATAGCATATTATAAATGAACATTTCAATGGAATTTATTTATTTTATAACATGAAAATAAATATAATTTCATATCAATAGCTTGTTGAGGATTAAAAAAAAAAAAAAATGTTTTTTTCGCTAAATTTGACAAAAAGAATTATAAAAAATATTATTTAAATTAGATAATTTATTTAATCAAGTAGAATTTTATATTTTTAAAATTTTTTAAACCATTAAATTATTAAATTTCAAATTTTTAATTCAATAAATTTGAGTTATTTTTTGTTTAAAGTGAGAAGAAATATTTTTTTTTTAATTATTTATATGCCTATGATGTGTTATTTGTGTTGGGCAATACAAGTTTATAGATGTCAGAGGTAGAATTAATGCTTGAAATATTTAGTTTTGTTATAATAACAGTTTAGCAACTAGCAAAGTCCAGCAAATCACCTTTTCCCGGTATTTGTTTGCTCTTTAGGTGTACATTTTTGAGTACATAGTACCGTAAGGAATGACAGTGTAACACATACTCTTTGATATCTTATGATTGCGCAAGTGTTTACCTATCTTATCACTCCATTCGCGCCTTCGTGATCAAGAAAATTTATATACTTGCAGTCACAAACGTCGCAAAATGGTGGAATACATTTTTTTAGCATAAACTTTCTTTATAGAAATATAGATATTTAATATTTTGTTAATATAAAATACGATAGGGGGGGAAAAAAGTGAAATTTAGATTACATGCGGATTTCATATGTTATATTGGCAGGGTGCACAGGGAATTCTGTATATCTCACCGTTGAAAATACCCCTCCGAATTATGTCCCGGAGATACCGCGCACGAGGTAAATTATACGGTCTGGCTTAGCTAGTCACGTGCGGGCTTTGGTTCGGCTCGTGATAAATTTTGTTTATCGAGAGAACGCTCGCTCGTCTCATTTGTTCCCAAAACTTTCCCTCTCCTTGCCAATGGGCTTTGGTTCGGCTCGTGATAAATTTTGTTTATCGAGAGAACGCTCGCTCGTCTCATTTGTTCCCAAAACTTTCCCTCTCCTTGCCAATATAACGATTGCATCGCTCACGACCTTATTAGATATCACACTGTACTTTGATGCGATTTGTTTTTTTCCACCAGTTAAAATCAACGAAAATTAATATAACGATTGCATCGCTCACGACCTTATTAGATATCACACTGTACTTTGATGCGATTTGTTTTTTTCCACCAGTTAAAATCAACGAAAATTCTTAACTTTTCCTTCAAGCGTGTTTTTATTTTTAATATTAAAAATTTACTGACAAAATCAGATTATTTTTTGATTTGTTTGTGCGATGCGTGATTTTTTCGGTATTGAGATTTTCTTAAAAATATTTATCCTTTGGGGCATTTTATTTTATCAGGAATAAGAGAGAGTTTAAAAAAACTTTTAACTTGAGAAGTGATCGCACATTAGGATCCTCTCTTTTTCCCTCCATCTGAAACCGCGCGTTCTATAGAAATTTTATATATGTATATATTCGAGGTTAAAGTTTTCCGACTATTTTTCACGGAATAAATCATCTTTTTTTTTTTTTTTAGGGAAAGAAATAACATCTTTTTTTTTTTAAATCAATTCAAACTTGAACAGAAAAAGATGTAAATTTATTAGAAGCTAATTTAAAATTTATTCTGAATGATAAAGCGACTAAAATCTTTTTAAATGTTTAGATTTTTCGAATTTACGCTTTTAAATTCAAAATTGTTGTTCTGAATGATATTTCAACATATTTTTCGGACCTATCGATGACATAAGAAATTTATTTCTATATGGACAACAAAATATATATGACTAATGAAACGGCTTTGAGGAGTGAAGGTATAGAAGAAAATGACAGAAATGTCAGCTACGTGATGAAATGGAATTTCACGTGAATTAAGATGATTAATATATTTTTTCGTTGAAGTGAAAGTGAATTGACAGTAGAATTGAAAGGGCACTGGGCCAATCGAGACAGCACACACCATATCATACGTATACACACAGTCGTTGTCGCGTTTCGTGCGAACTGCATCTGCAGTATGTACTATCCCATCAGGCATAAACCCCTGCACGTTTCGTGTTGACCCTCGTGTGCGTTTCTAATGTGTATATGGCCGCGAGTTTCGTTATAAGATTAATGAATAAACAGTTTGCGCACTGCTTCTCGTCTCTGATGCACGAGGGCGAGTGGTTTTCAAGCGGACAAACAAATATATGGTGGCCCACGGGACTGCGCGACGCATTCGTGATGCAACATGCAACCGTAGGATTTACAATCAAGTTCATTATGCCTTGTGCACACGTTACCAATAGCTGTATAATTTCATCACTCGAAATTTTTAAATCGAAAAAATACCTGCAATATAACTTGCGGTCGTCTATTTTAAATGAATTCATCAATAAATAATTATTATCAATGATTATAGTAAAATATTGTTGTTACATCTGCATTAATAATTAATTAAGAGATAATTAAAAATTAAATTGAACATTATTTCTGTGTAGAAAAAATTTTTTAATATGTATTTTTATATTTTTCCTCAGGATCGACTAGATTTTTGATGTTGATTTTCAACAAATTGTTGAAAATCTTTAGAAATATTGAAAATACGATAAAATTTAATAAGATGAAATTTGTAGAGCATTGTTTTACAATTATTTTTTGTTAATAAAATTTTTTTCTAGATCTCATAGTTTTCTGACATATGGGGTTATAATAATTTTTTGTAGAGAAAGCTTTACTTGTAGTGAAAACTACGGAGTCATTGACCTAGAATTTTTTTACCCGCCGGGGGAACAACCGGAATCAAACACTGAAGGCATTGTTTTGAATGGACATGTTCAATGTTGGAATATTTAAACTTATAGTTACTATCAGAAATATGTGACATGTTAAACAATTATTAACTTGAAAAAATGGGATAAAAAAATTTATTTCAATGGTATTTTTTTGAGGAAAATAAAGTTTTAAAAGCCCGGAGAATTGGTGAATTGACGTCAATAACTCTGAGATTTGTCAGAAGATGATTGGGGGATGAATAAGCTACTATATAATAATTGGATAGAAGTTTGGCTGGGATTTTGAGTAGAATATTCGACTTGTGGCCTCTTGAAAATTCTTTAAGCCGCGGCGGGTAGTGTCTTGTCAGTGTGCGCCAGAGTTTAGTTTGACATTTAGCAGACGCAATCGCGGACATTCAGCAAGGCCTTTCATGGTGCTCTCTAGGTATATTCTGCCTGTGAAGGCGGACAATTTGCCAGGCTAATTCAAATGAGCGCATTGTCCCGCGCATGAATGTGTCCCCTTGAGAATGCTTTAAATCAAACTGGCGCGGCGTGGTGAAGAGAAGTAAAGGCACATATAGTCTAGACAATCAATAAATTGTCAGATCGGAAATAGTAGTGATTAATCCTCATAAACAGAAACTCTCTATCCCATATTTTAGTAAAAAAAAATGAAATAATTCGACTCTGCTAGGGTTTTTTATCGAGGGAATTGTTGGGAAATGTTGATTTTTGATGATAAATAAAAAAAGATTAGTGTTTAAATATGTTTGTTGATAGATTTTGAATGTGTCGTGATAGGCGTTGAGCGTCCAACAGCATTGAAGTTTGTCGAATGTAGTCGCGGAGACTCGCGCGTGAGCGATCAACTCGACAGACGCGCGGCTAACACAATTGTCCGGGCTAAATCCTCCCGGTAATTCATTGCCACTCGCGCTTCCACGGGTTTACCGGCCTGTTTGTCTGTGTGCATGTGTGTGAAAGCGCTTCATTGTGCCTTCGCCAAAGAGGAAGTGAGGATGAGACAGATAGAAACGTTAACGAGCGCCCGATTATCGGCATCACTGTGATCGATTGCTCATGCGCGCATGCTATAGCTTTTCTCTCATACCCTCCTGATACCTCCCCTTTATTCGCTCGAAGCCCACTACCCATACTGATACTACTATGTACTATAGTACACTCTCGCGCTCTGTTTAAATCTTCTCTTTCAAACGGGGAAATCGCGGAATTAATATTCCCAAGGGTGACTGAGAACGCAAGACAGAGAAATCTCAGTGACTTCATGATTTCCACCTGGGCTAATTTCCCTGAGGAAATTCTCGGGGATATATACGCTGATGCACCCGTAATGCTTGGAAAAATTTATTTTACGTCTCATAGCATTGCAATTTTAATGACTTATATTTATAGTTTATTTATATGTATATACACGAAAAATACAGTTTCATTTTGATCTTTTTTTTTTTTGTTCTAATTTAACCGTAACAATGTATTGATGAATTTTCATTTCTATTGTCATAAAAAACAAAAAAATTCAGTTTATTAAAATATTAAAATTGAATTTCACGTGATTTTTATTATTTAATTAAACAAAAAACACACTTTTTATTGAATTAGTTGGATATTTCTCTTTGTACTAGTGAAAAAACGAGTTTTATAGTATTGTATTATTCAATGAATATTAGATAATGATAAATATAAATTAGGGGTTAAATAAATTCGCGAAGCACTAGAGTAAAATCACCTGTTGGCTTCAGTATAGCACGTCAGAGTTTGCCTCTTGTGTTTCATTCGTCCTGTTTCCTGCTATTTTCTACCCATATAGGTATATATGATAGTGATGAAGGGAAGAAACTTCATTTCCTCCTGCCGCGAATCTTTCTCGAACACTGGATATCGTCTCATTCTTCACAATGAGCCCCCACAGTACAGACATAACAAGCCACCCAGAGCGCATTAGAGTAGGTATATTCGAGTGCAATATATACAGATATACAGGATGGCGTATTCCCCTCGCCCAATAGTCACGGAAATTTCACGCGGAAATCCCAATCTCAACCGGCCCCCTCGCACCCCCCGATCAACCGACACCCTCTCGTAGGGGGCGCACGAATAATTGGATTATGCTCTCCCTCTCTCTCTCTCTTCCTAGTTCAATTAGAAATTCAAATTCTCCTCTCGCTATAACAGCCCTTTTCCGTTGCCACCCCCTTCTACCATCACCAATCACCCTTTTACGAACCAATTTCGATAATTTTTCACAATTTTATTGGGAAAAAAAAATTATTTTACGCGTTAAAAATTTTCTTTTACATTTTTTTTTCGGTTTTATGATTGTTTAATGTAGATTTAGGGTGGTTTTAGGGATAAAATTTTTGTGAGGGAATTTTTTTTTTGTTGGATACACTGAAAAATGTCGAGTGCAATAGGTATATGGTGGTAAAACATTTTTAATACATCTGAAACTGATGATGAGGAATACGTGTCATCCGCGGTAATTACGTTTGCTTCCATAGCGTATACACTTTTTGGACATATCCCTGCTATGTCATGACATTCGCAGCATTTGTCCACGACAAAAGTTTTGTAAGCTGCCTGCGCCAGTAATTTTGCGGATGAACGTGTTGTGTAGAGTGTGCAACAGTGCTGCACCCGAGAGTCATGTTGATGCGTTATGAATTAAAATTTTTAATACTCGAAAAAAAAAAAAATCTTTAATTTCTATTTCATATTCTATAGAAATTCGTCACTTTAACAGTTGTCAAAATTTCTTTTTTTTTTTTTTTTCAAACCCATTCCCTCAGAATTATATATGAATTTTTTTGTTTATTTGAAAATAAAAGATCACGTGTTTATAATAAAAAAAGAATTTATGTGCTAATATTTTGATAAGAATGCGAGTTAGGTAAATTTTTATAGAGATCTTTTTTAAAGCTAATAAAATTCTTTACAAAAAAGGTCTTTTGTAAAAAATTTTTATTTTTAGTATTTTTAAAGATATTTTGATTTAAACACGCATTTTGAATGAATAAATTAATAATTTGAGGAAAAAAAATTGTTGGAATATTTAAAATATATATGATGATAAATTTATGACATTTTTAAACCCAGTAATTTTTATAATATGAGTAATATATGTCTTGTTTTTTATCTTTCGTTTCATTTACTCTCAGTTGATCATAAATATTGGTAGACGAGACGAGAGGAATCGACCGTTATAATTCTCTCACCTCACGTAATCGATCGTTGGCATCCTCGTTTACCAAGCTACATACAGCAGACACATACATCCTCGACGTAATCAATTATGTAAAATTTCTCGACGCGACTGATTGACACGATTCGACGACTGGCGAATATTTTCGATCGTAAAATAGTTATGTGCAAAACATGTGCATATACACCGCACCATATATAAAAGGGAAAACACGGCGAGCTTGATTGTCAATAATTGCTAATAATTTTCAACTACATGACGATGATTATGATCTTTCAGGCGTTTGCAAAAGTTGTGGGAATGGAATAATAAATAAAACCTCGCAGCACACATCACGTTAATGTATGCACGTGTGAGAGAGTTTGCTCTTGAGATTTACCGGCGATAATGACTCACGCATATCAGACCAATTAGCAATCATGCGGACCGCACGCTCGATCGATTCACGTGGGATTCTCCAACTCACCCATTCTGCGGGTTCACTCTCCCTTGCGAATATTTGGTAACATTTATATGACTTGATGCAGCTCTAACCCTTGACCTAACCTTTACATCATTTATTTCATTAAAAATACAAATAATTCGAATTTTAATTCGTGAAAAAAACATTTTTATCCACTTGAATTTTTTATTCTTTCAAATATTTACAGAACAAATTTAAATATAAAAATGACAAATGTAGAAAATTTTAATATAAATTAAAAAAATGCTAGAACAATAAAATAGAAAAAATACTATAGTCAATGAAAAATCAATGAATATAAACTTGGCAATGCGAAGAACATGTCTATAATAAACGTGTATAGATTGACGGGAATTGAATGGATTGATGATGAATTTCCATTGGAACACACACATACACACATAAGTTATAAAAATAAATAAAAATAAGCATATTATGCAGCATGTATACGCAGCATCCCTCGCTTTTCACACATACTCTACAGTTGACAGTTCAGCCAGCAATAAAAATGCAAATGAACGCGATCGATTTATGCGACAGGCCGGACTGCAGGTTATGTCATCGTACCTGCATTATACCTGGATCGACCACTTGACGATTTCCACGATGATGCGAGAGAGAAACACATCGTGTGTGTGTGTGTGTGTGTTATTTGCCGACAGAGAGTACACGCTGACACAATTTCCATTTTTAGACGGTCGCGTCTCTCTCGAGCGTAAACGAGAACGCACAGTATATACCCTCGAGAGATGTGCGCATCCGTTAGAGAGAGAGATTCCGGCTTGTAAACAATAATAACACGTGCTATTAAATTACGCTACATATAAAAATATTTTTTTATAAGTTTTTTGTTGCTAATAAATCTCCATTAAAAATAATTGAGGTGAAATTTTGAGGAATCGTATATGTATAGTGTAAGAGAGATTTTTTTTCATCGGTGATTTCTTCTTTGGTTATTACTTTTTGTCACAGCTTATAGGGGTCTTTTGAGCCACTCCTTCCGATTCTATACTGCATGCACTTCGATTTATATGCTAAGAGGACTGATAAGATCGTCGTGCAGCTGAGGTGCCGCGCTGCAAAGAGAAAAATATTTCGACTTGACAGTTATCTTGACTTAGCTCGATCTTTCCTTCGCCATTTTTTTTTTTGCTTTTTGTAGATTATTCCTTTGGTGAAAAAATGTTATTTACTCACTGGTAGGAATGGATTGTTAGGTATATTGATTTTTAAAGTAAAAATTTCTTTGAAATACTTATATATTTGAAAAATTCGATTTAAAATGAAAATGATAGTGGAAAATTTATAAAATATTATTTAAGAATGAGTTTTAGGATGGTTTAATGAAGAAAAAAAAATTTTTTTTTTTTGTCAAATTTTGGACAGGGGTGCCCCTTAAAAATCTTGAAATTTTCCGTTTTTTGCTGATAACTCGATAAATAAACGAGATAAAGAAAAATGTTATTGAAATTAAAAGATTGTAAATTTAATTTGCCACAAAAAATGTAGAATAAAATTTTTTGATATTTTGCCGCGTTTTTGAGATATTTTGAAAAATCAAAATTTTGAAAAAACTGAAATATCTCAAAAATTAAAAGAGATAGAAAAAAATATTTTCTACATTTTTTGTAGATAATTTAATCCTCAATAATTTAACTTTTATGACATTTTTCAATATCTCATTTATTTATCGAGTTATCGTTGAAAAACTAAAAATAATCGCGAAAAACCTGAAATATCTGCTCAAAAATTTCATAAAAAAATTTTTTTTTTCATTTCAACTAAATGACTCAAAATTTATTTTAGACATGTATTAGATGCTTTTTCGGGATATTATTGTTACTTAAATAATATTACACGCCTTTATAAATGGCAGTTTAGTTGAAAAATAATTAAAAAAATGAAGTAAACAAGTCCTACTTTTGTCGATCTGGCAATGCATCTCTATATATTATACGATGTTTAGCTGAAATATGTTAATTCGTCAAATTATAGTCTACAGCACCTCTGAGTGTGTTTGACGCAAATTCACAAGCACCCACATATGAATATATAAACGCGCGCGCGCGCATTCACACAAACACACACGTACTCCATTAGGTCTCATTTGGCCGCGTATACGTAATTAACAAGCCGTGGAAGGTAGGTATATAGAGTTGCATTAAAATGCCACAGTCGCGAATTTCGTGGCCTAACTTGTACGCTCGTATGCGGCGGGGGATGTGCCGCGTGTCTACCTCGTAAATTTTATCAGGGCGTTCCTCTCGACGCTCTTGGCTTACTGTGTGCTCACACTGCCGTTCCTGGCCTCTCCGTGGCCCATTAGGTGGTTCAGTTACCCGAGTGAAAACGATTTGATCACCGGCTATCAAACGTTGTCGAGTTAACGACTCGCTCGTTGTCGTACTTAATTTTTATTTTCATACTTTTCCTCCAAGATTCACTAATTGAGTCTCGGAAAAATGCCAAATCCCAGCAGCCATTCTACATTTGCCAAAGTCACTATAGAAAATTTAAACCACTTTGTCCTATCTACTAATTATTGTTAATTGTTTTTTTTTTTTTATTTTCTTCCTTGTAAAACACTTTGTCACTCGGTTTCTCTTTGTAAAAAAATTCTTTTTCAATTAAACCCAGTTGAATAACCGCAAATAACAAAATTTTTTCCTATTTAAAAAGATTTTTTTTAATTAATAAATATTTAAAAAAATGAAAAACAACATTTAGGAACAATTTTTTATGAGGGAGAATTTTTTTTTTTTTTTTTTTCAGACGAAAGTAGCAATATAATATTTTATTATTTCTGTTTAAGATTTTTGTTTCATTGCCATATAATTCTAGGGTTGTATATACTCTGGGAAATACAATTAGAGTAACGTTTCGTTGAGCAGAGCATTTATGACCAGCCTTTATTACCCGTCCTTGCTTGCAAGTTGTCGCTTCTAGATCCATGGATAAGGTCATTTAGCCTGTTGTTGGATCGTGTGGTATATTCTCTTTTACTTCTACTACCACGCGAGTTAGTCTATACAGTTATTTCTTCAGAAGCAGTTTCAATTTTCATTCCATTATCGCGTTATCATCCTTTTTTTCTGTTCTTTTATAAACTTATATCTTCCTCTCGCATAGTCATTAGACGGTTGTATCAGCACATTCATTAAATATAATAAAACTCTCGTAACTTAAACAATTTTAAACTACATACTTTTCTATTAAACTATTTATCGACTTGTTTAAATACTAGTTTATTAGGTCAGATGAGAATTTAGGAAAATTTTGCTATTATTCTTCATGTATTAAATGTAAAAAAAATCGAAATAAATTGTAAAAGTTGGTGTAGTTGTCGTAGAACTTGATAATTTTCGTAAACATTCAAGTGTAATATAATTAAATCTGTAAATAACACTTGAAGGACCATAAGTGGATAGTTTAGACGTAATAATTAGGGATGAGATTTGATATTTTTTATCGTGAGACACTCGGATATAAGAAGGTTAAAGCGTATATCTAGAGGAGAATTCAAGGGTGGTTGGTCGTGCGGTAAAGTTGATTGCAATCTATTTCCATTGCCTCGAATCCTTATTAGCCCCGATTACTTTTCCGGGCTGTGGACCGTCAGTCTGCGGTTCTAACGGTTAACCGAAATCTCTCTACGAACTCAAAGGGGTCCCTTCTCGCCACACTGCACCCTCTCGCGCGCGTCATTCCCAAGCGTTTAATCTGACCCGAGGATGGGAATTCCAGGGATTCCGGAGGCATCGGAGTCGTGCCGATTAATTAATTTCACTGCCACTGAGGTCAGAAATTAAATTAAACATTAAATACATAAACTTGTTGGATCATAGCGTCGGCAATACACGTGATATCAACGATCTTGTATCCGTTATTAGCAGTCTTAATCTTTGAAACATCAAACAATGTGGCGGAAAAAATTTTTTTCTACCATCTAAAACAGATAAAAAAATTTGTCTGATTAGTTAAATGTTAGTAATGGTTGGTTAAGCTTAATTTTAAGTTTGATTGTGTTATTTAGAATTTATTTCACGCTTTTATTGCTCAAATGAAAGCTCCTTTGACAGCATATAATCGTGCGATTAATTTATCAAAGTGCTTTACAAGTTATAATAACGTTATACCTTTGATTACAACTAAGGGAAACTAAGCGTCATTTGAGATACTTTATACTCGTGTTACTTAATTAATGTGATGGCAATTGCCACCTTAACAAGTTGCGGTAATTATTCAGATTGGAAGATGATTTATTTTTCCAGGATAAAAAGTTTGTTATTCTTTTGAGCTTTATATATTTTTAGGATATTATTATTTTTTTTTTTTTAATTGTCTGGTATATATTTCGCAGGGTTGATGGGTATAATGCGCAGAGAAGTGATCGAAATGATGAGAAAAAAATGTCCTGAAAAAATTAAGTTGAAACTTCATCAAGTTTGTATAGCAAAACTTCTCTCGGGAGTTCAGGGGTTTTTATTTGTTTTTTTTGTTTTTTTGTTTTTTTTTTTTTTTGGGTCGGTTCCTCCAAGATTTTCTAGTATATAGCCGCTACTGCCAATCCGCTTCTTCGGCCAGATATATTGCGGTCTATGTGCTCGACAAAGGTAATTACTGGGTGTATGTGCAGAGTAATCTCGACGTGGTCAGTAAAGACAATTCAGCAGCAGCAAGTATAAGATCGGATAAATGAAAATCCTATTTCACAAAACTTTCGATTAAACTCTAGTCGATTTTTTTTTTTCAATCTAAAAATAAATGCAGGCCTCAATGACGATTATTTTATCCATTTAGTATTTTATTTCATAATCAGAAAAATATGAAGAAAAAAATATTTTAAAATTTTTTTACTTAAAGGGAATTAATTAATATTAAAAGATTGTTTCGAGCTGATTTTCTATACCTTTAATATTACATTTTTCAATTAAACATTCAATTAAATTAGTTTTTTTTTATTAAATTAAAATTTTCTGTATGATAAATGGTTTTAAAAAATTGATTAGAGCGAATTTCTTGAAAATATTAAACATACCTTTATCCCACGTAAGCTCGCTAGGGGGAATTAATTCATAGGAAGCAAAAGGGAGATAAAGAGAGGGCGGGAACGAAGCAGCGACGATGTCAGTACATGCGGCGTCAATGAGACAATATTGACAACAGCTGTGTCGTTGTGCTTGCTGGTACGTACAGCGTATCGACAATGACGAAACAAAACGCAAGAGAGAGAGAGAGAAAAGAAGAGGGATGCAAGCAGTACAGAGAATTGTAGAATTGACTATATGTAACGGGTGACAAAATCGACGCGCGCTATTCGCCACAAACTTTCACACCAAATTGCCTCTCGCGCATGTGGGGAAAAAAGGTAAAAATACAAAATATATAACTCTTCTCACACACATGTGTGTTGCGCGACAAATTCACATGCTTTGCGCTAAAAAAAAAAAAAAATTGCCAAATATAAGAAACACGTGTACGCTATTTTTTACGAAAAAAAAAAAAACCCTTGACAGTTTGTCGGACATTTTATTTAATTTTTCACCGATTTATCGAAGGTAGCGTGAACATGCGGTATTTTTTTTTAAATAAAAAAAATATATATATATCGTTTGGAAATCCGGAATTCAATCCACACGCTATATCTACTCGCTCCTCACGTTCTTTGTGTTTTATTTGCGTGTATCCAACTATATATACGCCGGTGCGTGTAATTTTTTTTTTTCCCTTGCGCCAACTGTGCTGGCGCTCACGCGCTCCAAATGAAAAACAATCAGTTGGATTGTGTGCCCCATGCACGCCTGCCGTCATATACGAATAAATGGATTTATATCGTTATTTGTTAGCTAGAAATTTTTAACACCAATGCCTCAACTCGTTGGAATATTCTCTCGCGTTGAATCGACTTTCGTCGCGGTTATTTTCGTTGCAATTTTGTTTGTTTGTTCTTTTTGTTTAGGAGGCAGGGGGGGGGAACTTGTGGAATATTTTTTTGCTTTTGTGTGTATGACAATTTATTTGTCACTGCGCTGCAGGATAAAGTGGTGATTCGTTAACGGGGATTTCAAGGCGTATGAGAGGATTGAACGCGATATACACCAACAATCGTATGATAGTATCGTGTTGTCGTTGTATATACTCATCACCAGGGTATTTGTCTCGTTAGTATCGAGCGTACACATGATAAAATAAAATTTACCCGAGTTGTATAGTATTTTTTTTTTTGCAGACTTTTTATGCCACTTTGAAATTTAAAATAAAAAAAATTGCAAAAATATATCAATTTATTTTTACATTGTTTATCAAATTTTTTAACTTTTAATTGATCTATTTTTAATTTTTTTTAGAGTATTTTTTATTCAGATATTGATTATTATTTGAATAAATTCTTTATTTTTCATGTGCAGCGATTTATAAGGTGTTTAAGGGTCGATTTTATGGTTGATTAATTTTTAGATTTTTGTTTAGGGTTTTTAGGAATATGTGGAGATTCTATTTAGACATGGTAACATACTGTTGAACACAATTGCGACGAGTATAGCACATAGTCTAATGAAATCGATGGAAACTATCTATAGCGAAACAAGAGAGGTTTTAATAGGGAAATAGTATTTGCAGTTTATGTGCTGGCACTTAGGTCCTTTATGCCAGAAATAATTTAACATATATGCTTGTACATATCTATTGTTGTGTGGCGAACATTTCGGGTCTAACGAGAGTGCTCTGGTGATTATCGTGTGCATAAGCACGATGAGGCGATCGTTCGCCGACTAACGTTGCTTTAACGAATTGTCAATATCTGTGAGCACATTACGGGCTTACCGCCACCACCGCGCGCGTGAGTTTGGTCACACCTGGCGCTCCAAACTCTCAAGTAGTTTATGTCAAGTCAATTGAACGCGTAGTTGAATATATCGCAGTGTATTTATGTCAAGCGACAAATTAGAGGTCGTGGCCATGAATAGGGTTTTTTTTTCATGTCACAAGGGATGCTAAGAACGCCGGAAGCCATTCGAAGAATCGGATGCATAGATAGGAGGCACGCGGCAGTGCGATTTGGCCGAGTCGCAACTGCCTACTCATCCAGTGAATATATTGCATGCCATTGCATGCCGTTGCTCACCTCGACATACCACTCGCGTACGAAGGAATGTGTGTCCTACTGCTTAGTGGAAGGCTTTCCACTCCAAGGTTCCTAGATCATAGCCCTGTGTGTGTATGTGCATTTGCCGCCTCTCACCGCGGTGCAGCCAAGCATCAGGAAGAAAGGATGATGGAATGTTTAGCTGGGAAAAATATGATGAATCTTATATTGAGTAGCTATTTTTTTTCCTCTTCTCACTGAGTTTAATTACCTTGTTCATGATTGGTTGGAATGCTGCGTCAATTAACGAGGGATAATATGGTTAACATTTCTCTCAGGTGATAGAGGGAATACTCGGGTAGGAATGTCATGTGCAATTGAGGATAAATGTAGTTGTGAGGATTTTTTTGAGATATACAACTTGGTTTGAATTGATTATTTATAAACTGGTGAAAATATGAAGAATATAGCAAATGTATTAAATGTTTTACTCACTGTATGATACTGACACGTCTGCACTGCTCGAAAGCTCGGGTAAAACTGACTGACGTGGTGAAGAATATAGCAAATGTATTAAATGTTTTACTCACTGTATGATACTGACACGTCTGCACTGCTCGAAAGCTCGGGTAAAACTGACTGACGTGGCCGAAATGTCGAAAGTATTGATTTTTTCCTGATATCAGTACACGTCAGAGATAAGATATCAAAAAGCAATAAAGCCGAGTTCACCGGACTTTCCTCGAAATGTCGAAAGTATTGATTTTTTCCTGATATCAGTACACGTCAGAGATAAGATATCAAAAAGCAATAAAGCCGAGTTCACCGGACTTTCCCACGAAAAATGTCAGTTCTTTCCGGGTTTTTGGTGAGTGTTGACGTCTCCAGGAGTGCAGTGTGTAAAAATTTTTGTATGCTGGTATTTTTCTAATTTTTGCATAATATTAAAACATATTTTCAAATAAAATTACGCTGTTTGCATGCTTTCTATCGCTTCGCATTGGGATGTACAATCATCTCGCTGTTTTAAATCAAAATATCTTCCAAACGATTGAAAATAGGAATTTTTCTCAAAAGATCTTTTTTATAGATAATTTTATTACCTACAAAAAAGGTCCTTGACAAAATTTATCTAACTCGTACCCTTGTCAAGATATTAGCAAGTAAAAAAGTCTTGATTTTTTGGTCATACGCCTTTTAGATTTTAAATATGTAAAATATATTCATCAGTAATACTACAATAATTCATAAATTTCAAATCATTTGTTTGTCGGAAAAATTCAGAGAAGCCTCAATTTATTGAATACAGTAGTTAAATTTATTGAAAAGAGACAAAATATTATTTGATTCCGCGAAATGGTTGGTCGGTCGTTGACATTAGTTGAGAGGGAGGGTGGACAAGCACATAAATCCCGGATCCAAATCGGCTCAGTCGTTATCGAGTTATACTATAAAATAAACATAAAAACTGTTTTTTTCCTTTTTTTTTTTTCGTTTTCTGTGTACCACAACCCTTTAGGTAATTTCGATTGGCTATACCCTCTCTGTCACATGATTGCAATTTTATCTGTACCATAGAGAATACTCCAACTAATTCAGTTATATCAAATTGTTGATATTTTCCGGGTATATAAGTTAGCATGACATTATACACGTTTATTTAGCAGACTCGTATAAAGCAGATGACAAAGTAAAATTGCTTTTCAGTATATTAGCAACATAAACAAAAGTTTGACGTGATTCGAACATTCGTACAATATACACACGCTAGAGCCGATAAAGCTTGTATTGGTATGTAATGGGACAGAGGGCCTAGTATTGCTGCAACACCTCTGCACCCTTTGGATGTCCTTCTCACCGCAAAGCGAATGGCTCCTGCTGAATAATGAAACGTTGCACGGGGGAGTACTAGAAGGTATAGGATAGAGCCGACACCCCATTCGCTAGTACAAATTGTTCAATGTGGTAGCAGTGTGCCACTGGAATGGGCACCAACCTCTACCAAACTTTGCACAATTAAGCCATTCTACCGCGTATTCTCAACGATATAACTCGCTGTTATATAGCCATCGCATCCCCAACTTGCCAATAATTCGTAAAACTTGATTTAAAAATTTTCTCTCTAGTTTCAAACCTTTAAATTTGTCGAAGTTGTTAAAAAAAAAAATGTTTAAAAATGATTCTCATGATAAAAGTATCTAAAATAATTTCTCAATGTTAAATTGATGATCCCTGACTTCAATTGTACGGTGGTCAAGGTTCATCGAGTGCTCTTCAAGACCTTACATAGCTTGGGAGCATCATAATGAACGAAATGACGAAAAAAAATTGTTAAGAAAAAGGCCGACTGTAGGAGAGAGGACGATGAGTAACGTGTTAGTGCCATGATGCTCGACCAGTGTATATCTATCTAATCATGGTCTATAAATAGCGTGCGTATGTACGCGACGCGACTGTTGGCAACACGAACTCGTGGGACGATCGTTCGTCCCGCCGCAGTATTAGCTCTCTGTCACTCAGCTTTGCACTCTCGAATACGCACGGTATTTCATCACACATATATACTCACACTGTGCTGCATCATTTTGCCACTACTTTAGTGGTCATTAACTTAATTAACGGACGGACGTGCCTGCGGTCCTTGCCTCCGGCAATCCCTTTCTGCAAGGAGACATTTGGTCGCGCAACGCGAAACTCACTATTCAGAAAGGGCACTCGACAACTACTCGTGCAAATCATGTAAAATAACTTTTGGAAACTACATATATACCGTGCAAAGAGTTATAATTATTACTGACATATTCTACTAGCTGCTAAAAATGAGTTTTAAGATCTTAATCTTAAAATACAATTTTTTTTTTCTTGTTTTTTCATGATAACTCGATAAATAGACGAGATATCGAAAAATATTATAAGAGTTTATATGTTAAGGGTAAAATTTCCTACAAAAAATGTTAAATAAATTTTTTTTGTATTTATCTTAATTTTTGAGATATTAGATTTTTTTTAAAAATCTTATTTTTTTTTTTAAATATCTCAAAAATAAGGGAAAATTTTGAAAAATTTTATTCTAAATTTTTTTTTAGAAAATTTAATTTCCTATTATTTTACTAGAATAATATTTTTTGTTATCTCAATTATTTATCGAGTTATTGAAGATTAATAGGATTTTTTGGTAAATTAAATGTTAAATAGCTGTTTTTTATTATTAAATTGTTAATGATTTTTAAGTAAAAGTATGATTTAAGTTGTTTTTTTGTTTGTTTTCTAAAGAAAACATCTTGTTTTCCATTCACGTCTTTCTGTCGCTTTTATTCTTTTATTTCTTCTTGGATATCTCTATTTGGTTGGATTCTACCGCAACTTGTCATTGGCTGGCACGATGCTAAACCAGTCTAATACCAGGATATACTAGCAGGTAAAAAACACATCTTAAATGTACCTATATACCAATACACTGGTTATTTTTGATGGATATCCAACTAATCTATTGTGAATAACATGAAAATTCGCGGATTTTGTTGGCATCACCTATATATCCTTAAACCTAGAGTTTGGCGCACTTGCTTTGTGTATTGTTGTCCGACCTTTCAAGGTGTCCAAGAAGGGTAGTTGGGTATATATTTTCGCGCTATGGTGCTGTCGTCAAAGAACTCCTTTTGGTATTATCAGAGCCATTTAAATCTACCTGTTGGACTTGGCTCTCTTGCTCTCTTCTGGGGCATCTATCACGCTTGAAAAGATTTTTTTTACAAGCTATCCATGGATAAAATGTTTATATAATTTCACCCAATGCTTTTACACGCTCGTAAAATATCCCAAATTTTTTATATTCAATTGAAAAAATTTTTTTAAAGCTTTTTTCAGATGAAAAAAAAATATTGGAAGTAGATTTTCGGTATTTATAGGTATGTAATATTGTTGTATATATTGTCCTGGTTTTCTCATGGCCCATTAGCCTGAAACCACCAGCGATAGTCGATCTAGTGTGCCTGTGTCATCAGTTTTCCTACCCCGCACGCGCACCCTGAATGAGCCTTTTGATACATACGAAATAAATTTCTCCGTCTCACTATCTTTATATACCGAGTTAATACACTTGTGCAAATATCTTCTCTTCTATGTATAGATAAATAAAAACGCGCCCTTTTCTCTATATAGCTCCGCTATGTGTGATATAGAGTCATACGAAGAAAAGCGTTTGTGTCTGTCGATAAAATAGTAGATGGAATTTTCTTATTATCTTTACGAAGTGATATCACCGCAGAAATACATATAAAAACTTTTAAAAAAAATTAAAAGTCGAAAATATTATGTCGAAATAATATAATTATGCACTCATTGATAGTTGAACATTAAAAATTATATAAATAGCAATCATTTTTCGCGATATCTCATGAAAAATAATTTTTTCTCGATGAATTAATTGAAAATAAATTTGATATGTGTTATAATAATGATTAATAATGGTTATTATTGTTGTAATGAGATGATTGAAATGAAATAAGGTTAAATGGAAACATTGGAAGTGATTTCCATCGATGAATATTGAAAATAATTTCACATGAACATACTATACTTCATCAAACTCATGTCCAAAATATGATTAGTTTTCCAATTAATATCTGTCAATTTCCACGGGATATCTCGAGATTTTAAACTCTGAATTGGACAGATTTCCATTTAACTCACTCACTCAATAATGCATCAACAGAATATATTGTGGAAAATGTATATAGATTGTTAAATCATCCTAGACACATATCACACCACATCATTCAGGGTAAAAATAATATTCTCCAATACAATTTCAAGTTTGTACACCCGGCAATTTTCGTCATGATTATATATGAGCAAGTACAAATGAAAAATAGCATTTATATACCTGAATATATAACACAACTGGTAATCCCAACACATGATTTGCATAAATCATAATCACCCCGAAACCAAGCTGCTACCACTTAATACTATAAGGTTGATACTCTCCGCAAAAACCTTGATAAAAACGACAAAGCCTAGTAGCGTATAATTGTGGAGAGAAAGGATCAATGAGATTATAATACTATAGTGGGGGGGTTATATTCTCGCTCGATTAAAGCCCGCTAATTTCACCCTTTCTACATGCTCGTACAAATTTTATGGATGGCTCTGCACAGTTCGTTGAAAGCGATTAAGACCACATTATAATTTCTTGTATCGAAATCTCTTCATAATTTTTTTTTTATCTGTACGATTATCCTAAAAACCCGATAATACAAATTAAACTATCGATACCCATTTATATTTTCACTTCAATTGCTTTTTATTATTCTTATACATGGTCCTTTTTAATCGCAATTAAAAACTGTATTTTTAGATGAATAAAAAAAATTTTTTTTTTTTTGACTGCTCATATCTTTAATAAGGAGGCGAGTTAGACGAATTCTGTTGAGGAACTTTTTTGTAGATAATAAAATTTTCTATAAAAAAGATCTCTTGAGAAAAATTTATATTTTTAATAGTTTTAAAGATATTATGATTTAAACTAGCAAGAGATAACTTTAATTCTTCAACTCAAAGTCATTTAGGTATATTTTTCGTCTGTTAGTCTGAAAATTCACAGCAGTAAAAACCTGTAAATACACGATGAAGTCGTGAAATTTATATTTGCATAGTTGGATATATACACGGTTAGAGAAAGGCCAACTGGAGGACTCAGGAATCGTGCAGTACAATTGAACGACGCCTAGACACAGAATATGTATCTTCAACTATATATACAGATTCAAAGCATCGGCTCGTCGAATGTATTGTTAGGCTGAGGACGTCTCGCTTTGTATTGACGCCGTATGCCAGGAGAAACAAAGCTCTGTTCGACAGTTCAGGGAGTTTCTGTTTGGGACGTCTCCGACAATAAGGTGTCGTCTCATCCAAGATTCCAATCATGGTCTTATCGATTTTCTACTCCAACATCACGCAACTTTTTTTATAAGAATAGTCTATGCTTATAAAACAATAATATTAAATAAAAAGAATCATTTTTTCTATTATCTAAAAATTTATTATTAGTGGATTTTTTTGTGTGAATTTTTTATGACAACGTTCTTTGTGATAAAATCTTGTAAAATAGTTATTACAGTGTTAAACGACTCTGACTGTTGCAGGTATTTTTTTTTTGTATTTTGTTGATGATAGCTATGGTAGACCTATGTGCGGTTAGAGGGAACTAGTAGGATCGATATGATGTGTATTATATGGTGAACAATACTTTATTGCCCCACAGCATGTTTTGATGGGTCATTTTGTAAGCCCTTACTTTGATGGAGACGTTATTGCGTCTGGAGTAGCAATAGAGAGTGTGTTGAAATGACTGTCGTCGCCTTGTCTCGCTGCATCTGCAAAATGACGTTTCGTGATCGTGATAAAGAGTCAAATTACCGCAGTATAAATGAGAAATCCGTGCCAAGGGTCTTACAGTATACTGTATAAACACATGAGGTATGAATTAGGTAGAATGACGATGTACAGGCAAAAGTTTTCTTATTATAATATATACACTTCTCCATTTTGCCGCCAATATCGCTAATGTATTCGCGCAGAGTTGCAGGGAAACTTTGTGGTAAGTTTCTTCAACACTCTCGAGTCCTGTATGGCTTCATAGCGATGCTCACACTGATATGGTCTTGCTCCCAGACGTCCAGAAAATATGAATACGTCTTTTCTCCTCGTGTCTTTTTATTTTTCAATACTCTAAAGCTCTCCAAGTCAAACAGAAAAATATTATAATTCAATTTCTTCGAGTTATTTGTCGAAAATAAGCTTGAAAAAAATTTTAGACTTTAAATTGTCAACTCTGTAAATGAAATTTCATCTATTTAGAGACTAAAAATATTTTTATTTCAGCCTTTTTTTTTTGTTGTTAATGAATTTTGCGCATATCGATTTTATCCTGTTGAAAAAAAAAAAAACATAGATAAATTATTCTTTTATTAGAAATATAATAAAACGACGTTGTTTATTTTTTTTTCATGTGTATATCATTTTTTATTGCACTTTTTTTTTGTCAATTGAATTTTTTTTAAAAGATGTTTCATTTTTTGTTGCAGGTAAGGACGATGATTTATCAAAATTATCAATGTCATTGAGAGTTCATCATCAATTTAAAATCATTCAGTGGGGTATTTTATTTAAAATAAAGTTAAAGCCGTTCTAAATTGGACGCCGTGGCCCAGCGAATTCTGTGAGTTTATCTGCTTTAATTTTTTAAAAAAATTTCTATGGAGTATGTGTGATTAATGGAGAGGTTGATTCAACATTCAAATACTCTCCCTTATTCCATATTGACAGATCATACTTCATCTACTGCCTGACGCAGTGATTTTGCGTGAGCGTCTCCATACTCCGTGAATTCAGACTCGCGACTCACCGCACTGCGTCATCACAAATAGCTGAACCATTGGACCCACGACCTCGTCATCTCTGTGTCATCATCAATCCCATCCACGGTCGACCTCCCTCTCTTTGTTCTCCTCCCATTTTCATCCCGCATTCACTGCATGATCGAAATGCACAGTGTACTCTGTTACACACAGATACACACGTGCAATCGACCATTTGTAGTTTTCCCTCGCACCCCCGAATAGTTACTTTGTCTGAGGGAAAAAACTACTCTATCTTCTGCGCGCCACTCTCTTATATATACTTTAATACAGAAGCTTGGACAGAATATAAAGATGAATAAGCCCTTGTTAAGTTGTGATTACTCATCAAATATTGGAAAACGTTTCTCGATGAATTGAGTTTTTTTTCGCTTGAGAATATTTTTGTAGTATCAAATAATTCGTCTTAAAATTTTTATTTTTTATTAAGTTTTATTCTAAAGATCTGTGCTCTGCTTATATGCCAATCGGGTCTTGCCGCGAAGAAGCTGAAGAAGAGCTGATTAACGATGTTAGACGTGCCGTAGATGCGCTGAGTATACTTTAGGAACCAGCCAATTAATTATTCTGCAGGATTCCTCGGTGATTTAATTATCGTTTTTACTTACTCAACATTCTTGCTCTCGTCTATATACACGAATGCTTTAGATTTATCTTAGAACTTGCTCCTTTATGTTCTTTCCAACCGGTCGGTTGAATCATCCGATTGTTTACTTTATGAAAACACTTCTTATATATTTTGCTGAAAAAAAAAAAACTTGAAAGTTTTTAACTTGAATTATAAATAAAAAATTTATGGAATATCCAGAACGAAAAAAAAATTTAATTTAGAAATAAAAAGAATTTAGATAAAAAATTTATGGAATATCCAGAACGAAAAAAAAATTTAATTTAGAAATAAAAAGAATTTAGAACAGAGTATTAAACATTTTTTTTTTTACACACATTATGTGCTCACATATTTCCTCATATCTTAGGTATTATGGAAATTAATACGCTCAACTTTCTTAAGTCTAAGATTTTTTTTTTTTTACACACATTATGTGCTCACATATTTCCTCATATCTTAGGTATTATGGAAATTAATACGCTCAACTTTCTTAAGTCTAAGATTAGGATTCTTTTACCCCTTTTATTCGCATATTTTTAATTTAATTGTGCTCATCCCTGATGCCTAGCGGTAAAAGTCATTTTGCTTGTTTCGAAAGATTACAACGCGTCTTACGAGGGAGATTTATCCTAAGAGACGAAGAATACACCCCTAAAGCATTAGAATTTGTTTCATTTGTTGGTTATAATAGGGGAAATATCAGCTGAAAAAAATCGTTGGATTATATATAAGTGTTGAAAAAATTTAGGTTTATATTTTATAAAAGGAATATATAACTAGGATTACCATTGAATCAGCAAACAAAAGTGGAAATTGTATTGATGGATATAGGGATTAATTTTATTGTATTTGATTATTCCAATTTTCCAGTGTGGGGGTTGAAAATGCGCAGGAGTTTTTAGGCTTCACAGAGGGTGAGTTACAAACTCTGTCCCTGACAGAACAAATCACATCCTCAATTCGTTCAACCGTAGTTACTTTGCCTACGGCGCATCACTCTCTGGAGGTCGAGATAACGGAGATTTACCCCACTCTAGTAAAGCCCAGTTAATTAAGGGTCTCTGTACTAGTGAAATCGCCATTTTCCGAATCGCTAGCTTCAACTATACCACATGGCTATTGAAAGTCGATTACTTCGCTTTACCGATTTAAGCCTAGTGCTATTAGATTTGTTAAGAGAATAGAAATTTTAATAAAAAACTTCGTTTATTCATGCTAACGGAAGTAGAACAAATTACTACGCTTTAATAAATTGATCTGATAAGTTGGAAAAGTATAGGGTGGCAGTTAAAAACGAGTGAAAAATAAGTTAAGATATCCGACTAAGGCCGAGGATATCGAAAAAAAAACTTACTAAATACTTGTGCCACGGGAGTAAGCGGAAGCTATATAGGTGTACTTGAGGGGCGAGCAAGCGTGGGAATGAACGAAAAGACTAAAAAGATGTCAAAGCGCGGAGAATTAGCATGGAGGTGTTAGAGGAGGGAAATGAGAAACAGCGGGAGACCGGAAAAGAAAGTAAAAGCGTTGGGAAAGAGAAAACAATTCTCCCAAAAAAAAAAGGAGAACAAAGCCAAGACGAATTAGAGAAGAAATTAGCAAAAAGGAGACGAAAAAGGATAAACAAAAAAATAAGAAATTATATATGAAGAATGTAAATAATAGTATAAAAAGGGAAAATGGACGATAGAGAAAACGATGGACATGCTATAGGAGGGTGAACAAGTGAAAGTGGTTAATGAGAATAGAAAAATTGAGGGCAATATATTAAGGGCAAAGAGGAAAACAAGAGGGGGATAATAATGGGGATGAAAGTTTCAAGGATGCGTGGAAACTAAATGGAAGTTTGGAAGTATTTTAGTTGTATGATGGAGCTTTTCGTCTTTTTTTTTTTTTTTTACTTCTCAGGCCATAAAAAATACATAGGGATGAATGAATTGAAGTAATCACATATAAGAATATGTGATTATTTGTATCATGATGTACCATTCATACTTTTGACTTGGAAGTTATTGTTGAGACTGAGAGGGTCGTTGGGGCTGACGAGAGCACCCGTTCTATCCAGCATTCAAATTTAATTGTGATGCTTTAAAGTCGAGAAAGGTTTGACGAAGGCAAATGAAACAGGGGTTGCAGAAGGACCTACTTCACGAGCCGCTTTGCGGCACCCGCGCACTTATTCTGATTACTCTCTTGCGTGGCTCGTTATATTTTTCTCCCTTTTCACTTTCGTTTTTCTCTTTCACTTTGACAAAGGTGAAAATTTGAGGGAAAACATTGTTAAAGTCATATTGCAGGGTAAGTTTTGATTTGAGGTAACAAATAAGCGTTTTTGCCGTGCTGTTGTTGTTGTTGTTGTTGGAGAGAGGCATATATCTGAATGCGCGAATGTCGGCGCGACAATCTCAACAATAAGTTCTCGTCACCAGCAGTAGAGTACAAAAGTTTTCCAAGTAGCCGTCCGTCGTGTTTCCCCAACTCTCTTGACGTCTTTATCCCCCTTAACTTATACCGCGAATAAGTTTCCAATTGTGCACAGCAGGAAGCATCCCCTTGTTGTTTTAGATACTCGTGGGCATCTTTGTTGCACCCGATGGAGCTTCACAAATAAAATTTTTTTCCCCCGTATGTGTGTGGCCCTTTTTCCTCGTGCATCCATGCCTGGTACAGAAACTTTCTCATAAGTTTTTGAAAACAAAAAAACATTCGTCGTTTTTTGTCGTCCATATACTAGGGAGTAAAATTGATAAAAGATGATACTGTGTGATGTTGCAAAGTTCGACGAATATTGTTGAGTACTTTTACTTTCCATCATAGAGATTTTTCCCTATTTTTTTTCATCCTCCAGAGTCATTTCTCCCACCGGATAAAAACAATAAAGTTTCAACCGTGGAAAAACCATCAACTGCTGAAACGCATTCGACAGGGTATTTCCACAAAGTTGATATGGCAAAAGGCCGAATTTTAGGGGATGATGTTTTGTATACACGCGGTGGTAGACGAGTAGAAGTTTCATATTATAGATGTGCAGGAAGTTTAGGGTTGTATAAGAGAATCCTTATATTTCAAATTAAAAGAAAAATTCAAAATACCTTCTTCGAAAGTTTGAAATATCTCTTGACTCTGTATCTTCCATCATCTCGCGCGTACCATCAACTTTTGCTCTTTCCGCGCGACCTCCATTGAACGGTATATCTTTATATGGCCATTCTGATCATAGTTGTGTCCTCTCTTGAAAGTATTAAGCCGTAAAGTCGAGATCCGTGGTAGGCCATACTATTTTCTTAAATTGAAATTGTTTTCAGTACTTATCCGAGTGCTTAAATTCCATCTCTACCATTGAATTTATAAAAAATCCATAAAATTATTCATCTCATTTCTTGCCAACTATAAAACGTTTTAAGATAAAAAATCTCATTATATATAAGATTTGTAAATTAAAACGTTAATTTAACTATTTTCACTGTTCAGTAAAATTAGTCAAATAAGGGTATATATTTAGGGTAAGATGAGAATCTGAATTATATAGAAACATCTCTCAACACAGAAATTTATATTTAAACGTTTTGGGTAATAAGATTTGAATAAGATAGATTTAAAAAGATTATCCAAATTCCTCTGATTCTGTGATTTAAATTAAGATTAAAAATATCCCTGTAGACTATAAAAAAAAAATCTACATGAATTCTCTAGTGAAAATTCTTCCACAAAAAAATTAGATCGTTAATAATATCATGGACAATAAAATGTCTATCAAAGAGAATAAAACTTTTGCGATTTAAAGATAAAATTCTTGAATCGGCAGATTTATTATTCCTTGAAATGAAATTCATTGCAGTTTTTTCTTTTTTTTTTTTTTTTTCATCTCCATTGTTCGTGCCAACATGCTAGCCGCATGTTTTCCAATTGCACGTACGCGATGGCGGCGTCATTGTGCCCAATGTAGGTTGGTGGGTCTCTCACTCTTACTCTTACATATGAGAATAGTATTTTTCCTTGTTTCTTGTCCTCCTCCGTTGGTCTCACCATGTCCCCCTTTGCACGAGCCGCATAATAAAGTAGCAAAAAAAAAAAAACAACAACGTGTCGCGCTAGAAAGACTTTGCTCGTTTTCACGCGAATGTGGGTGAAGCTCGTCTGTATGCTCTTAGCTTTGTTCTTTTCAAGAGTTTCCTGTTTCACTATTTTTTTCCCCTACATCCATTTATCTAAATATCTGATGGTCAAGTATTGCCACACTTGAGATATCTCCAATATTTTTTTTTGCAGTTTAGATAAAAAACTATTTACGATTCGAACTAAATGAATTTTATTGATTAAACTTTTTGTATTGCTTTAATTGTGAAAAACTAGAAACTCATATAACCCACTGACGTTATAATAACCAAAGTTCTGCCAAGGGCGAGGAGCAATTTGGTCTTTCTGGTTGGCGCGCACGCGGCTAGCCACGTATATAAATAACTAATCTCAAATCCCGGCATATCGAGAAAACTTTGATCAGTTTGTGGGACGCTAGTGTTGCCTGTCTCTAGCGCGTACTGGCTCTTGGCATGCATACTTCATGCGGTTACACAAAGTACATAAAGTTTCTTCGTCACGGCTGAACAACGTTTTCCCGCACCTCGTTGTCGCGACTTTTCGCGTGTCTCTCCAACCGCGAAAGTGTAAACAACCTGTTCAATCAACACTCATAAAATTATACTCTGTTCCCTACAGCACCTTTAGGACCATTGCCCACAGAGAAATCAACTATTCACCTTGACACAGATACTCCAATAGATCAGATTGCATGAATTAAAACAAAACAGCCGCGCACGACTTCTTTTATTAAGTTGAAGCGTCTTATCTTTGACCGTGTGGCTTCTTCTTCTTCTCCTTTTGCGCACAAGATACCCAACGAACATTATAGCGCCATGTGCCAACCGTAAATTCATATCTCGAATAATTTTCACCCGGCGGCCGCACGTTCAGACCGCGCCATCGAGGTCTGCTTTTGGCTAACTGCCAAGGGCTCTCGTAACTTTCTCTTCTCCTGGCAATCCATCTCGCTTCTTATACTCGCTTCTTTCATTCTTGTTAGATATACATACATTATATATTTCTACACTTGAATTTACGTCCATTTTATTCATCCTGCCAATGCTGCTATTTTTCAAGATGAATTTTCCTTTGAAAAATATCCAATAAATTATTATAATCATATTATTTATTATTTTCAAATGTTTTTTTTTTTGTCATATTAAGTTGATATTTCGATCGGGTTATTTTTTATACGGATTAAGAGGCTATCTGTGTCGTACGATTGTTGACAACGTGTGTGGAGGAATCTTTTCCAGTAATTCTAACCCGTCCAACGACTCCCAGGTGCAACATTCATCTCAGCAACTGTCCAATCCACTTGACAGAGGATTCAAGTGCAAAGACATCAATCCTAGGTCCTGTGGGATAATTTTGAAAGCTTAAAAATCAGTTTTTATTCATGCGATGTATCAATTTAACTTGTTGAGAAAAAAAATTTATTTATCTTGTTGCATGGTAGGATAAAAAATACAGTGTAAAGCTGTAAAAGATTTAGTCAAACTCTGCACAAGATTTTCAGATAAATCCGCGATTATCCAGCAGCTAAAGCATCCACCCTACTATCTTGGATTTTGTCCAAAGTATTTGGGAAAGTATCTATACTGAAGAAAGACATTCATGAACCAATTGTTCTTAAATGTTTTAGAGATTTTTTTTTTCTTTTGATTTAATAAAATCATGTGTTTACAAATTGACTGTAGAAATTGATGGAGAAAAAAAAAAATTCTAGAAATATGTAGATATACAGAGAAAAAGGTTAAATGACAGAAGAATTTTCATGAACGACTTCCTTCTTTGCAGTTGCTGTTGGGATTTTTCCTCACTCCTCCAACTCACGCCTCTTGTCGTCATTTTCTTTCGTCTCTTTGTTTGTGCTTTTTATCCTCGAAGCACAACTGTGCGCGCACAACTCGCCTCGCACACATAAAGCTCGAGTAAAATGCAAACAGCGCACAGCGAGTGAAATGGACGGGATTGAGACAGTAGTATAGCACACGAGGTTGCAAAGAGAGATACTCTGTGCGCCGTCGCGTGTATTTGCAACAAAAAGTTCGGTGAAACTACTGGAAAGAAACAAAACAACGAAAAAAAAAATTCATCGTCGTCAGAGCAGAAATCTATCCCAGGGAGGCTGAGATAAAAATTCTATTGTTACGAAGGGAAAAAAAAAAACAATTCTAGAATATTCTACAACACTTTAAAATGATCATTCTAATTTTATTTTATATTTTTATCCTATAAACTACCAACATTTATCGCGCATTGAAGAGAAGAAAAATTTTTTTCTGATTAAAAATTGCAGTAAAAGGTGGTTGATACATATTTTGCAAGAATGCTTGAGTCTTAGGGTGGCTTTATCGCATTGACAAGCAATTATTATTCTAGGCGCTTCATATAAATTTCATCCCCCTTATGGCATAACGAGGAGTGGTGTGTGCCAATGTGCGCGTGGTTTTATTCGGCCGCTTTATAAAAATGGAAATCCCCTAGACAAAGATGCATAGCTCGTTTCCAGAATTCCGCAATACGACGCCCGTCAAAGGGTCGCTATATCTGCCAGGGAAACAGCCCCTTTGGGAGTCACTGGCCGTCGCACGGATATATTAGTATTCCGCCAATGCTTCCGCCTCGACCTTGGTCTTTCCAGCTCCTTCTTTTTCTCCTTAGCTTGACGATTCATCTATATATACCGCTAGGAGTACGATAAGACTTAGGAACCACGCGTTTCAAATATGAAATAGGCTAAGAAAAAAAAAAACCCCCGATATTTCGCTGGGAATACCAGAAAAATTTTTTTCTCTATTGCAAAAAATCTGCCATTAAATTTATAACTTGAATATATTTTTTTTTACATTGAAAAAAAATTTTTTATCAAACAAATAATTCGATAGTAAAATGTTAAATTAATTTTTTAGGATTGTAGTTGGTTTTTTTTTTAATTTTAAATGTTCTTCTTCAAAAAAAAATTTTTTTTTCAGCTTGTTTTAAAGACGGATGTTTTTTTTTTTTATGGATTTGATTGATAAATTGGGTGGAATAACTTAAAAATCGAATCTCAGCAGAGACCAATCAGTCTGATCTCTCTCGAGATCTGCAGCAGGTCGTGTTCTCGCGACGCACATAGAGATGAGTCTCAAGAGATCGATCGCGCACTTCACTTCAAAATTTTACGCAATTTCCCGTTCATTTTTCATTCTATCTCTTTTTCTGTTTACGCTATATCTATCTGCTGTCACTCCCCAGCGATCTATAATCCTGAATCGTTTCTTATTTCCCTGGTGATTCGATAGCCTTTATCTTCTTTTTTTTTTTTTTTTTCGTTTATAGTTGGTATAATTTTTTTTATAAAACTACTAAATCAACAGAGAAAAATCGTTTTAAAAATGTAAAAGAAAACAAATTTTATTGAAGTTTAAAAAGGGGGGTTTTAAATAATTTTAGGACGATAAAAAAAAATGTGTGAATGAAAGAGGAAGAAAAAAGTGATAGGTGTATATATATCTGCAGTCTGGATATGTAGGAAAATGGATAGAATACAAATGGGAAGAAGTATCAGAATTACGTGACACAGCAGTATGCTGGAGTAATTGATGCATATAGACACACACACACACACAAATATATATATCTGTATGCAGTTTGTATTAAATGTAATGGCTATGATATTCTGCGTCTCGTATGGAGATTTGAATTGTCGCTGTGGAATCTCACAGTCACTCAACTCTAATCCTAGTTTGCATATTAACGATGGACCGATCCTCGACTCGGCTATGGACCTTCCTGAACATAGTGCTGCTATGCACTCAACCTTCATCCCTCGATCGCTCCCTCGATAGATGCACGACGTCACTCGCGAACTCTCCACCATATGCCGCTGATTTGCCATTCGAGCGTCAAATTTCTCCTCTACTCACCCTCTCTCACTACATCATCCCACTCTCTGACTATATCACCATCAAAATAAAATGACAGCCAGCAGAAAAATTCCACTGGGCTTTCTGTATAATACTGCGGAAAACATTTTTTCTAGAAGAAAAAAATTATTTCTCTATCAAAAAAAGAGGTGATTTTCACCCGAAAATACGTCGATTTCATCGAATAATTAGACGATCTACACAAGAAATTATCGATATATGTTGAATATATTTAAATAATCAACTAATGAGTGAATAATTTGCATAAATATAGCAAATGTTTTACTCACTGTGTGCCCTGACACGTCTGCACTGCTCAAAAGCTCGGGTAAAACTGACTGACGTGGTCGAAATGTCGAAAGTATTGATTTTTTCCTGATATCAGTACACGTCAGAGATAAGATATCAAAAAGCAATAAAGCCGAGTTCACCGGACTTTCCCACGAAAAATGTCAGTTCTTTCCGGGTTTTTGGTGAGTGTTGACGTCTCCAGGAGTGCAGTGTGTAAAAATTTTTGTATGCTGGTATTTTTCTAATTTTTGCATAATATTAAAACATATTTTCAAATAAAATTACGCTGTTTGCATGCTTTCTATCGCTTCGCATTGGGATGTACAATCATCTCGCTGTTTTAAATCAAAATATCTTCCAAACGATTGAAAATAGGAATTTTTCTCAAAAGATCTTTTTTATAGATAATTTTATTACCTACAAAAAAGGTCCTTGACAAAATTTATCTAACTCGTACCCTTGTCAAGATATTAGCAAGTAAAAAAGTCTTGATTTTTTGATCATACGCCTTTTAGATTTTAAACATGTAAAATATATTCACCAGTAATTCTACAATAATTCATAAATTTCAAATCACGTACCTAAATTCCTTGATGTCGAAGATGGAAGAGAGTATAGTATCTTGGGTTCAATGTCTTCCCTTGGCTAAGGCATTATTTCTGTTTCCAAGAGATTGACCCTGAGGGCTTGTGCACCAAAGTCTTGTACAGGGTTGAGTGCTCTCTGCATTTTCCTTGGCATTTTCTGCAGGTAAATGCCTGGAGTGATACATTTCAAGTTGTCATTGGGTTAAAATTGAATTTTTAGGGGGCTGACGCACGTAGCGTGCGCTTGTCACGTGTCACCGAGTTATACGTGGACGTAATAAGTACCTATGCTTCCATCGCAAGCTTACCGAGAGATTGATCCCTCACTTGGACACGCGACAAAGTCGTGACTCAGTGTCAAAGGTGACTTAATAACATTTTTTCTTCTATAAATTCATTTTTTTATGAGGAGAAAATGTTTTTTTCAACCTCAGTATGTTAATAATAAATTTTTATGCATGAATTTTGTGACAACGCTGTGAAAAAAGACTATTATATGATGAAAATAGGGGTAAAATGACAATGGAAAAGTGTAGTACAAGTTCATCTGGTGAAGACAAGAGAAAAGTACGCGCGTGAAACGCGTCGGGCTGACGGTGAAATGGAAAACGGACGCTCTCGTGGAAGAGTCAATACCCGCGATATTTGCCTGCAGTTCTCCTTCAACTCTCCCTCTATACGTCTCTTCCATTTTTTTTTGTTGGTAGTGCAAATCCAATTATTCACTACGAGACCATACAAGCAAGTTTCTACGACGTTATTTGAGATGCTTTATTTACTTTTAACTCAAATCATCATTTTTAAGTATCCAAAAAAAATTGTTTTCTCCTTCTCTGACAGTTCTTAAATATTCCCCTGTTAATTCTAGTCAATTTTAGTAATATTTTGTTTTTATAAAAAAATTTTAGTCAATTTTTTCAACAGAAAAAATTTTTTAAAGATAAAAAAATCGATAAAAACGAGACAAAACTATAGTAAAATATTGGAGAAAGTTGAAAATTATGACATTTTCTCTCACAGCACATACATCTCGTGGCTTTCATCCCCGCACATATAAATTCAGATACGAGTAACTGAAACTACAGCGTGCCAAGCTATGAATCCCCTGTAGGTCTTGAAATAAAAAATATCCTCGTAAAAATCACGCAATATTTTTACTATCATGTAATAATATGTGGCAGAATAATAAAAAATAAATAATTAAATTTACAGTATATCGTATAAATCAATCGAAAAAAAATTTTTTTTTTATTTGTAAATAACGTGATAAAATGACACGATGTAAAGGGATGACATTTTGATTGAACAATTAAATATTCATGATTGTAAATTTTGTGATAATTTACGGTGGTAATAATACATTGGAAAATTTGGCCGGAATTTTCAGTATAATTGATTCGTCGCGTCGTTTAGCTTTTTGGTATGTTTGCGTAGATAGTAAACACAATAATAAATACCGTGTATGCTTTTGAAAATGGATATAACCTGACTGCTGCACTGTGATATGTGTTGAAAAGCTCTCTCGCAGCGCATCAAGGTTAAAGCACCCATTACCATCAGTATAAACATATAAATGTCGAGCCTATGACGCGCTCGTGTGTAGACACATCAATGGGCGTTTTATCGTGGAGTGGTCGTATTTGAGAGCCACATTATATCACTACCACCCTCGTGGCTATTACGATGAGACAATCTAATCACCGGGCATCATCGTTGAAACCCTGCAGTCATGTAAAAACACCATGAACTAAGATTTATACAATCTAAAACCTACTTTTTACACCCTAAATAATTTTTTAATCAACTTAATATCAATTTTTAATACGAAAAAATTTTTTTTTCTATCAATCTTTGTTTAAAACTTGAAAATTTATTTATTTATTTATTTTTCAATGAAAAAAACACAGTATTTTTTAATCGTAAAAAAAAAAAAATTTTTTTTTAAATTAATTTTCAGTTAAAAAATTATGAAAAAAAAATTTTTTTTTATTCATATCATCATTAGCCTACTTAATCAAAAGCCAATAAAAAAAATCTATCAAATAATCAATTGTGCTTTTCGGGGGTGGATATCTGACTCTCTCTCTCTCGCTGTGTGTCAGATAGGAAGTCAGTAAATTTTGTGACTGGACAAACAACGCTAGATCTATGCCTCGGATAAACATAAATAATTGTCCGCCATTTTTGGTCAACGCGAATAAACAACGATACCCCCACGTCCAAAACATCCGATCGTAATAATTCCACGCAGTGTTGTCAGGTTTGTATATTTGATTGCCCGTAATAAAATTCACTGGCAATAACAAATGGAGATAATAATCTATTTATATATTTAAATATATAATATATAACAATACAATTCCAGCTGGTATGTATTCATCGTCTAAACTAATTTAGTAAATTGCCAAAAAAAAAATTTTTTTCCTCTTGTTTAAATCATATTTTAATAATTCCAACTTCTGACATGAAATTTTAGTGAGTTTATTCTTTAAAACTATCTGATATTTATCAGAAAAATCATAATTTTCCGTTAAATCAAGCCTCTATCAATATTTTCATGGATTTTTTCATAAATTTTCATGAAAATAAATCGGTTTAGAGGTTAAAATCAAGAAAATATGGATGAAAAATTAATTTAATTTATTACTAATAATCTTATTTAGGAGTTTAAATCATGCTATCGATGGTCAGCATGGGGTAAATAGGTCTGAATAGTTCAAATATTGTCTGAGCACATGGTTATATCCTGCTAAGGGCTAAAGTTTTCGGAATTTCCGAGCAAATCCGACAGATTCAATGTGGTTTATGCTTAGTGTAATAACGTATAAGATGCTTTGGCGCCAAAAATAAGCTTGTTTGATTGCAATTGAAGCGTTGTCTAGTCGAAACTTTGTGTAGAACTGGTCAATGTATTAATTCACCTATAGATAGTAATAAAATAACACAATTACTAGGGAGAATTTGGGCAATCAGAGTGATTGTGAGATGCGCTGTAAAGATCATGGAGTTGGAATAAAGGGTGTGGTTGAGAATATTTGTGTGAAGTGAGTAGAAATAATTGGGTAATTTTACTCAATAGCCTCATTATCCTCATTGTTTATGACTATAGATTACTAAAATCTAGATTATCACCTCTAATCTTGAGATATAAAATTATATTTATTCTATAGATGGCCTTTAAACATAAATTTTTCAAGTTAAAAATTTTTTTCTCATACCTAAAAGAAAATTGAGTTTGAAATCTCTCGGTGGATTTTTTTTTGCGACCAAGAAAAGAGAGAAAATGTTGTGGACAAATGGGGGAAAAAACATGAAATGCTCAGAAAAAAAAAAAACTGATAGAAACGGGCAACTCAATCATCGCTTGTGTTTAGTCAACTCTTCGTGTGGTTCTGCGACGACTAGTACCTATATATACGTTTCCTCTATCTATAGCTTGAGCTCACGAGCAAAAGAGCACATATTAAGAGGCCATTAGTAATTCCACGACTTCCCGGTATGCTGCAAACGAATGGTAGAAAAACATGAGCAATTTATTATACAGTGTGCAGGTAGACTTGCTATGAGAAGAAAAAAAGAAAGAAAAAAACATGTTTAATATTAAAAAATAAACCTGGTAACTGTTCTCAGTAATTGCTTAATAATTATCTATTTTTTTTTTTGAGATTATAAAAAAATTTTATTATTAAAATCTTTATTAATTTCTTTTTTATTAAGCTAAATGTACCAATGACCGGTTAAGAGATATTTAAAACTTTAAACTAATTAAAAAATCTTTTTCTTTAATATTTTTTATTATTTATTTTAGAGGTTTTAAATTATACTTAAAACGCTTGAAAAATATATTTCCACTGGTTGATTTATTAATTAATTTACGTGCACAATTAATTTTCATTGTGATCATACAATATCCTGTCTCGGTGCTTTATACAAACAGGGGAGAAAACTTGGAAAATTAAAACGATGTTGTCTTATCATATAATTAAGCGTGCTTGATTTTTTTATTTTTTATTTATTATCATTATTTTGTCGGTATAACGTTCATAGAGATTTTTTTAGTAGAGAAGATAGACAAGCGTGGTTTACAAATTTTTTTGAGATGGAATTTAAATGATAAAATAATTTTCGCATGGCAGGAAAAAATGCTGATATGGTGGGCTATGATGTTAGTCGTTTTGAAGCGTCATCGTCTCGATTAAAGTGTCGCCACAAAAGTGCGGGACATTGAGGCAGAGAGAGAGTGGAAACTTCTCACTTAAGGCAAAATACGGAAGCTGAAAGACAAACGAGGGTGTAGCTACCCTCTCTGTACGCCGATTAAACGGTAGAGGAGGCACTCTGCCTTTTTGCGTGTCTGCTCCCCCACTACGTAATCATTATCTACGCATCTTGCTCTCTATGTACGACAGAAAACCATCTGCCGGGCCATTAACCATGTTTATTGCACGGAATTTTAATTTAAAAATTTCTACAAGGTGCTTAATCCATTACAATAATAATAATATTATCTAAAAATATCTAATACATACCTAAACTTAATTTTGAAATGTTTAA
>MVJL01000579.1:0-40558 GCA_002156465.1 Macrocentrus cingulum | reverse complement strand
AAAAAAAATTTTTTTTTTTTTTTTTTTTTTTTTTTTTTTTTTTGACAAATGAGAAGAAAAAAAAATCAAATCAGACACGACAATAGCGGCGGCAGCTTTTAATAAAAAAGAAATAATAAATAAAATAAAAAATATTAAAAAGAGCAGACGGACAAGGCTATTGAACCGAATTAATTAAATTACATATATATTTACAAGACATTAATCAATAAAAATGAACATATAGATAGAGGCAGAAGCCAAAAGAGAGCGAAGATTTATTGACGGACTGGAACTTACTCGATCTTCTTCTCCGGTTGCCTTTTAATCGACAAAGAAAGTCACATTGCATCGATTGGCGTCGTAGTTGCATTTTAATTTTTTTTTTTTTTATCGTTTTGTGTTTTTGGTATTTGGTTTTTTTTTTGTAGGGAAAAAGAGACAAAGACCAGAGTCAGTAATTGGCTTTGGAAGTATTGGTTTTTGGGGGGGATAAATTGACTGAAATTCATTTTTTTTTTCTCGTTTCTAGATAATGTACACATGGCCTTATAGTTGAAAAAATTTTTTTTTCAATTTTAAATTGATTACGCGATTGAAAAAAAAATTGGACGTGGTTGTTTAAGTGAATAATTTATGATAAATTGAGACTAAAAGGTGAAAAACCTCATTTAATCATCATAATAAGTATATCAAATTGTTATATGATCTATACGCGATGAAAGTGACCATCCAGCTGCTCTATTTTCGTTAAGGAAACACAATTCTAATTATATACTCGGGGCAGGCCACGTATAGCATCACACGAACGAGAGATATAGCGAGAAAAGAACGAGAGTAGAGAAATACAGAACGACAGTGAATATATTCATTTGAAATTTGTTTTAAAATCATTAAAAGTCATTGTGCAAATTTTTCTTTTCAATCATAAAATCTTAAATTTTTAAATTTTAATAGAGTCTATTTAAAGTATGAAAGAAAAAAATTTTTTTAACTGATCAATAAATGTAAAAATAAATCAAGATTATTGTTTCAGACACTCTTTTTGACTTTAAATAAACACTGATGCAATGTCTATCTTGCTCGTATGAATTTCGTAATTGCCGTCGCACGAATAATAAAATAATCTAGATATCTACTTTTCTTTTTTCTTTTTTTTTTCGTAAATAAAAAGAATTTTTGGGGTCTTTAAAAGATGAATAGATGTTGAGAACACTTACTTCCTGCAAGAAAAAAAAATTTAATAAATTTAATAAATAATTTAAATTGTATTATAATGACCTGATAGAAAATTTTTATTTGATTACTTACACTTCGACCTCCTCCTCCTCACTGCTGCAATGATAAAAAAAGGAAAAACCCAATTGTTAATTTTATACAATCATGCTGATGCTGGGTAATTTTTTTTTATACAATCACAAGTGACAATTGGGGGTGAAACATTGACACGTAAAAAGGGGCAACAATTTTTTGGTTTTTGGAATTTAGACATTCAAGTATTGAGACAAATAGTGTAGATGATTTTCTAATTGATTTTCTGATTGTTTCAGTCGTAAAAAATACTCACGAGTATTGTTCCTCGTCGTCAGACATCTTTAGAGGTGTTTAAGTGTTCTGAAAAGTTAAAAAAAAAAATTTTTGATAATTTTAATAACGCTCAATAAATCAGTATACTGTTAAAAGTGTTAAAATGTAGATGATTATGTTTTAAATTATCGAAATTTAGAGTGTTAAACCTGTAAAAGTAGTTTTGAGAGATGAATTTATTGAATTGTATTATATTCTTTTTTTTTTTTTGTATTGTCGAGGGCGAAAAGTAATTCGATATGTTTGCTAAAGTGATTCTTCATCTGAAGCTCTATAAGGCGAGATCTAACTTCCCCTTCCACTCAATTTTTCAACATCCCCCCTCTGAACCAACTAATTTTAGATGTTGCTTTTCGACGTCTCGTCACGTCGCACCAAATGCCAAAAAAAAAAAATCCTCAAATTCAAGATTTATACAATAATTCTGCCTCGACCTAGTTCGCGTAAAACTTAATAATTTCAAGTATTCACTCGTGATATTATTAAATAATTTATTTCGCGATTTGTTTGACAATATTTTAATTTATCTCCCGATGAAATTAATAAAATTTCACAATCACACCAACTGTGTCCAATTAAATTAAAATTCACATTTTGTTTTTAATAAATGAATTTTTTTTTATAGAGAAACTTGGAAAATACGAAGCACCATCTTCACTTTTAACATGAAAGAAATATGTACATCTGCGAAGAACTTACACAGAGAATTGAAAAAAAAAGATTTATCAATTGGATCTCGGCTGAGCAAAATCAGTGGATGCACACACTCGAAGGTTTTCCGGTGGAATGTGGAGTCCGCAACAGCTACAGCGGCTCTGAAGCTTCTGTTCCCAACATTCTCAAGCAAACCTACACCTTTCATTCCTCCTCGCCATCTCCTCAAACCTAATAATAGTAATACACCAGCCCTGCTGACGTTCTTTATCGTAGTTTCTTCTTCTTCATCATCATCATCATCTTCTTCTTCTTCCTAACACTCAATACCCCGGCTTACTATTTTTGTCGAGGCAAAAGCAACAGGCTTGAAGGTCCAGATATGACTCCACAAGCTCAACATGAAATTGTACTCTCTGGAGAGACAGACATTCATCTTTGACGGCACTTCATTTTTTTCACACACACACAGAATTGACCCACATTTTGCTCGGAAAATTTCACCGCTATTTTCACGACGTATTTTCAATCATGACAAAAAATATGGCTCTATGATGAATTATAGTTTGGTGGATAGAGAATTAAAATCCCGGATCGTGGATTAGCCGTGATAGTGGGGGTGGAGCGACGACCTGAGCCACCATATATGGCGGCCAATGTTTCCAAGCAGTGTGTCGGTCTCTGCGATGCAAGAATATAAAGTTGCGCAGCCGAAATCTAGAATGAAGTTTACTAGGTAAATGAGAGAGAGAAAAAGAAGAAAACAATTTTTTTTTTCACCTTAAAATATACTCACTTGTGTTTAATAGTTGGAACGTATCACAATGTTCGGAATAATAGGACGTTTAAATGGCCTATCTCGACCGCCAAATCGCAACTGACCCGATTCCTTCTTTCCACCTATTCCACCACCTTTAAAAATTCAATTAAATTAATTAATCGGAATTTGATTTAAATAATATAACGTGTTATTACCGAGTCTGCGAGGTTTCCATCCTTTCATTGTCCTACTGCATTCGTAATCAACAAAAATTTTCGATCCATCCAAATTTGTGTCGTTTAAATACTTAACTGCACGTCGTACTTCATCACTACTGGACAATTCCACGAATCCATAGCCCTGCGAGTGTCCTGTGACTACATCGACAATTATATTGCATGACTTGACGCTGCCAATTGTCGAACAGAGCTGAAAAACCGATAAATAATGTAGAAAATGCCAACTTGAATCGATAATTTTGAATTATTTGTTTTACCTTAATTAATTCTTGCTCTCGAATTCGCGGTCCAAATCGCGCGATAAAAAGTGTCTTTGATGCATCGGATTTAAGGTGACGTGGTGGCTCGTAGCGTGCATTAATTGCTCGATTTATTGCTCTATCGTGAGGCTCAGTATCGGTGCCGTCAATGCTTCCGGCTTTCAATGGATCGTACTCTCGTGCGTATGGTGACCAATTTTTTAGTGGATCACTCTGAAATAGTATCAACAAATCATCAATATTATTAATTAATACACTTGTCTGCGTTTTTCAGAATAGAGGAAAAATATAGCCTACCATTATTCGCGTGTAAATGGTGAGATTAATCAATATTTTATGTACAATTGTTGCTTTCAACAGGATAAATGGTTAATATTCTTGACAAACGATGGATGTTGACAGTTATTAAATCCCCGGTTATAACCGCATGATATCGCAAATCAGCTGATTGCGTGCTCTCGCACACATTCTTGCACGACCGCCATTTTCCCTCCAAGAAATTTGCAGGTGTGTCGGTAACGAAATGATGGCGGTTGGTAATATAGAACATCTACCACATTTCGCGGTGTTTTCGGAAAAAACTTTTTTTTTTTTGCAAATATCTTGATTAGGATGGAAGATGGAAAAATTTTGCTACAGACCTTTTTTGTGGCAAATAAAATTCTCTACAAAAAAGGTCTCTTGAAAAAATCTTCTATCTTTTATATTTTTAAAGATATTTGGATAAATATAAGAAATGATTTGTTTTTTGCTTTTATAAATATAATATTTTTTATCTTTGTTTTTTTTATATAATTAACAATAGTTTTCACAGGTGAACTATATTTTTCGTTTTTTTTTGTAACTATCAAAACACAACTTTGAATGAAAAAAAAAAATTGATACTGCGATTTAATATCGAAATGTTAGAGAGTGAATAAATAAGTTAATTTTAAATGTAGCGGAACAAATTTGTCGAATTTCTACTTACTAAAATGAAAGTGAACATTAGTACAGCCACTAAATTGAATTGTTATGTTTTGACCGGGAATGCTTATTTTATTAGATATTACTGATTCAACTGCTTGCATTTTCGCGGCATTGATTTGATCATCTTCACATGTGATGTTATTAGTAGAAGTACGGGGCTGAGAATCCCCATCATCACCATCATCATCATCATCATCATCATCATCATCTTCCTTTTCTGTGGTAACTTCTAAGAAATCTTGAGGATCCGTTAGACGAAGTGGATCGTCAAAGTCTGATGCGTCTGAATCCATTGCATCATCCTCAGTAAAATCCATGGAAGCATTGTCCACAGTAATATGATTATGTTCATTATTTCCCTCCTTCATTTCTGGCGATGACGGCTCTACAGGGCGAACATTTTTTGCCGGGCGTAAAATAATTGATTCAGTGATGAGTGATCCAGTTTGTTGTTTATAAGAAATTGTATCTTCATCGCGATCAGCCGGTTTTCCAGCACATCGCCAGCCTCCGTGACGCTTTAGAGTCTGCAAATCTGCTCCAGATTCTGCCAAAAGTGTGGCAGAAGTTCGACGAAATGTGTGGCCAGTGTAGGAGTTTGGATTGGGCAGTTTCAAGTATTGAGCAATTTGTTTTGGCATCACACTAAACTTATTTTTCCCAATTACTTGTACCGTACATTTGCCGTGCTGGTAGTTTAGGAAAAATCTATTGTGCATTACATTTGGCGGTCGTAGCTCTTGATATTTTTTCACAATATTGTAGAAATCTCCGTCAATTGTAAAAGATCTTGGAATTGATGTTTTAGAGTTGGGAACTTTAACCAATAAAATTTGACCGTGAGTTTTGATGTTGTCCACTGTCATTTGACACAATTCGTTTTTTCTACAAGCCCCGGCAATTCCAAAAATTAAGGCAACCTATCAATATACAATTAAGAATAAGTAAAAATTTATATTTTAATGTTTTTATCAATTTAATTACCTTTGTAGCCAAATATGTCTTGTCCGGTGCTTCATTGAGGAATTTTTCAACCTCGTTCGACGACAAAATGTTGGCTTTAGTTGATTGATAGCCTTCAGAGCGACGTTTTAAAAAAGACAGTAATTTTTTATACTGCTGGATATCAACATTATTTTTTATTTTCAATGTGCTCTTTAGCATAGAGTAGTATGCCCACAGCGTTGGAGGTTTCAGTTTTTCCGAGATTTCATCAAAGTAAGTGAGCAATGCCGTCTCGAAAGATTTGATATCCTTTTCTTTTTTCCAATTCATGAAAGTTATATATGTACTCTCGTATTTATCTTTTGATTTTGGGTGGAGAAGCCCATCCAAATATTTTGATGTCGTCGATGTAGCACACGCCTCGGATGATGAATTTTCCGATGTATCACACTCACTATCCATATTGCTTTATATTTAAATCAACAATATACACAAATTTAAAATGCCCAGTCTAATTAATAATCTTATAATCTAGAGATTTTATTGAAAATGTCAAATCTTTTTTGCAATAACATAAATATCCGAAACACACATTTGACGCCATGTTGGAAAATTTTTTCATTGGTCCTCGCATTTTGTATCTTTGCGCGCCAATTTTTAAAATTTACAATTTAAACATTTTCTTTATTGCAAAAAAAGTTTATGGGAACACTTTTTAAGATTTATTCTTGAATCCTGAGGTGTGAAATCCTTGTAAAAACTGTTCAACCGAGTGTATGCTCTAGGAACCGTCGCAGAAAAATTCGAAAGCCATTACTCAAATTCTTTCTCATAACCTCAAAATTGTTTATTTACTTGCGAGTTAAGATATCCAACTAAATTTATAAAATATTATTGTCTATATTCTACCTATAAATTGAATTATTCATGAATGACTGGGTAATAAGAATAAAATGGAGTTTAAATTTATTCAGGAAATCAATACAAAACAAGGAGCAGTACGATCAGTGAGATTTAGCACAGATGGTTCCTACTGTATAACAACCGGATCAGACAGAAGATTAAAACTTTGGAATCCTCAGAGGAATGCCCTGTTAAAAACATACAGTGGCCATGGAGATGAAGTCATGGATGCATGTGGTGCTTGTGACAACAGTCAGATCATTTCCTGCGGCTTAGATAAATCTGTTATTCTGTGGGATGTGGCAACAGGCAGTCCCGTGCGGCGATTTCGCGGTCACCTAGCTGGAGTAACAACTATTCGCTTCAATGAAGAATCATCAATGGCTATTTCTGGCTCCCGCGACAATTTCGTCATGTTCTGGGACATCAGATCGAGGTCCTACGACCCGGTGCAGACGTTAAACAACGCCAAGGATGCAATTTCCAGCGTGAGGACGTCAGATCATGAAGTATTAACGTCATCTTTTGATTGTCGAGTCCGTAGATATGACATTAGAGTTGGACAAATGCTGACAGACTGCTTGGGATCACCTGTAACGTGTGCTAGCTTTACCAGAGATGGTCAGTGCGTTTTGGCCAGTTGTGCTGATGGAATTATTCGCCTTCTCGACAAAGATACCGGAGAATTACTGAGCGAATTTCAGGGCCACACTGCAAATGACTTGTGTTTAGAGTCTACTGTTGATTGCTTTGATACGAAAATTCTATCTGGGTCGGCTGATGGAAAATTGTGGGTTTGGGATTTAGCTAGTCAGAAAATTATTGATAAACTCAGTGGTGATAGAGAATCAAAGTACCCAACAGTATCAATTAGTGTTCATCCACAGGAAAATTGCATTTTAGCCGCTAATGGCGGAAGTATTTTAATGTGGAAGGCAAACTCTGAAAATCAAGATTAATTATTTTTATTCTATAAATTTCTACATACTTTTGATAAAAAAATAAATTGCGATATTTTCAATCAAATTTGCTTGAAAATTCCCGCCATTTTATATTTAGTGCCATCTTGCGATTATTATTAGAATGTTTCGCATATTTTATGAGTTTATGACTTTCTGCACTTTCATTTATATCAGCATATAAGTATCAGCAATAATAAAATAACTGGTTTGTGTATATATTTCAGTCGCAAGAAGGATTTTTTGCTCTAACCTGTTATACCGCGGTCAAAGTACATCACTTACTCAACATTAATTGGAATCAAAGTGTCACATCGCTACAGATTGCAATTGTCATCATCCAGAATTATCTTGACACCCAGAGTTTTTAATCTTTGCAAAGTATCCACGTCGATCAACAGGTAAGTAATTTAATAGAATCGTGAATTCAAAGGAAAGTTGGAGAAAGCTTTAAATTTCTACACGTACATTTACGATTATTATAATAGTACTAAAAATTCGATGTAACCTATTTACAGCTTAATTACAAACCCAACAAAATGGCTCAGAAGGCATCTGTATATGTGATTGGAGTTGGAATGACAAAATTCGAGAAGCCAGGTCGCCGTGATGACTTTGATTATCCGCAAATGGTGAAAGAGGCAGTTACAAAGGCCCTAACGGATGCCAAACTGTCGTACAATGATATTAAAGCTTCCTGCGTAGGATATGTGTACGGAGACTCAACGAGTGGTCAAAGAGCTCTGTACGAGGTTGGCCTGAGTGGTCGACCGATTTACAACGTGAACAACAACTGTGCGACCGGTTCTACTGCCTTGATACTGGCTAAACAAATCGTGGAAACCGGCAAAGCTGACTGTGTCCTGGCAGTGGGATTTGAAAAGATGGAGAAGGGCTCACTAACGTCAAAATTTCTCGATCGCACAAATCCCATGGATAAACACGTTGGCCTGATGGCCGATGTTGTTGGCATGAATGAGAGTCCAATAACCGCGCAATTGTTTGGCAATGCCGCCATTGAACACATGCAAAAGTATGGCACTAAGCCCGAACACTTTGCTAAAATTGCCTACAAAAATCATCTTCACTCTGTCAACAATCCTTACTCACAATTTCAAGATAAATATACTCTACAGCAGATTATCAACTCGCCAAAGGTCTTTGGACCGCTAACCAAGCTACAATGTTGTCCTACATCGGACGGAAGTGCAGCCGTTATTCTTGCCAATGAGGAATTTGTTCGTAAGCATAATCTTCAAGCTCAGGCTGTGGAAATTTTAGCGATGGAAATGACAACGGATGTGCCATCGACTTTTCAAGAGCGCAGCTGTATAAAACTTGTTGGGTAGGCCATCAATTTGATTTTTTCTGTCAGTTTTTTATTGCTCAAATTGAATTTAATGATGGATTTTTGATTGTAGCTATGATATGACTAAAAATGCGGCGGAAAAGGTCTTCAATTCCGTGCCATACAGCCCGAATGACGTTAATGTCGTTGAATTGCACGACTGTTTCTCGGCCAATGAGCTGATAAGTTACGAGGCGTTGGGTCTATGTGCTCCCGGTGAGGCTGGCAAGCTCATAGACTCTGGTAACAACACGTACGGTGGGAAATATGTTGTAAATCCAAGTGGAGGCTTGATATCTAAGGGCCATCCACTCGGGGCAACTGGTATCGCACAGTGCGCCGAGTTATCTTGGCAGTTGCGAGGCCAAGCGGGTCAGCGGCAGGTTCCCGGTGCTAAACTGGCGCTTCAGCACAATATCGGTCTTGGTGGTGCTGTTGTTGTTGGTTTGTATAAGCTTGGGTTTGGTGCAAACCCCCCAAAAGTGGCAAACTCGGCTGTCGCGAGCGCTCCAGCACCAGCAGCAGAAAATGGCGCGGTCTCCCGCGAGTTGTTCAAGGCTAATCAAGTCTTTAATGTCTTTGAGGTGGCCATGAAGGAAGATACAGATGGGTTAATTGATAAATTCAGGGGTGTTTATGGTTTTAAGATTACCAATGGTCCTGGTGGGGCCGAGGGCTATTGGGTTATTAATGCTAAAACTGGCAAGGGCAGTGTCGAGTATAATGGCAAACAAAAACCCGATGTAGTTTTTACTATTAGTGATAAGGATATCATGGATTTTATTTCGGGTAAGTTGAACCCTCAGCAAGCCTTTTTCCAGGGGAAAATTAAGATCAAGGGTAATATGGGATTAGCCATGAAATTACCAGATTTGCAGAAACGAGCTGCTAAGAAAATTGAATTGTTGAAAGCAAAATTGTAAATTATTTTATATTTTGCGTTTAATAATTTCATCATCATTGTTTTTTTTTTTTTTTTATTATGTGGTGATAGTAGGGTAAGATATAACATTCCAAATGTTTTTGGCCAATAGAAATTGCACCCTTATAGAAAAATTTTTCAGCAGATAATATATCAATTTTACAATATATTATTATGCACGAAAAATAATTAATATTTACAATAAATATTGTTTTTATTTTAAAATAAAATGTGGGGTCAGGCCTGAAATAATTTTCTTTTTCCATGGATATATATATAGATGTGTATATTTAAAAATTCGCGCTTGTTTATATTAGGTTCAACATGACAGAGCCACTGGTGGTTATTTTCACAATCATGAGTCACGATTAATCCGAGTAGTTTGTTCCCCTTTTGCCCGTTGTACATAATTCGATTATTATGGCTTTTGGTTATGCTTCTACCTTGAACCGAATTGACAAATTTTCTATTAATAAAGTGTTAATTAAATAAATAATATTATTTCTATATGCAGAATATCTGTCAGACTCAACGACAAATTATAAAAAACCAATGACTTGAGACGAATACATCATTGGAGTCGAATATTCATCACGATAATTTTTATTTATACATCAATTCAGTGTACACATACTCAAGTCACAGAGTGATTTGAAAGATTGACAAATATTTCAAGAAAATTGCTAATTCATCAAGTGGATCTTTATCAAAATCTATCAACCGTTTTTTTTGTGAGTACTTGCATTTTATTTTTCATCAATAATATTTATATATTGTATAATCTTTAAGTTTTTATTTATTGGAAAAAAAAAACTAATTTATTTCTTTTAATTGATGGGCATAAAGAAAAATATGAGATTAAAAACCGTTGGAATTTCTCATGACTTCTTCGGGTTCAATTGAATTTGTTTATATTTTTTATTTTCACTCTATTGGCGCTACAATATTGTTTATGTGCTTTAAGATATTTAAAATTTTATGAGATTCTTGTTGAAATTAACAGAAATGGAAATACATTCATTGATTCTTTCTATAACCTATTGATTTACTCCAGATTACGTCACTAAATTGCCATAAAAGTTCAAAACAAGTTTGAGAAAGAGGTAGTATAAGGTGATTTTATAAAATCTCATGGAAATATTAAAATAGTTATATTTTTTTTTGTTGTTACTCAATGAAATGTTAACAATGACACTCCTATAAAGGTAAATTATTTTCAGGGTTAGATCAGTAGAGAATTAGCCATGTCGAACAATAGTGAGATGTGGGTGCAGTGGTTCACGTGTTGTTTGACCCAACAAGGACCCACTTCGAGGAACAAACGACAGAGGCCTCAGCAAAGGTTGCGAATAGATCGCAGCATGATTGGAGCTCCAACAAACTTTCAGCATACCGGCCACATTGGAAGTGGCGATCTCGACATGGCCAGTGCTCACTTATCAGCAATTCAACATCAAATGCAAGGAAAGGGTGGCTACGAGGCGTCTTTCGGTGTCAAGGTTAGTCATTTTTTTTCGTCAAGTGCAAATACTCTGCTATATATCGCAGTAGCATCGTATAAACAATGATAAAATAATATTCTCATTGATTTTTCAGGCTTACTGAGGCATTTATCTGATTTTACGATTGGATTATTGTTTATTCATGACTATAAACATTTTGTGCAGTCTCAATTTTACTGTACATAAGTAATTAATCAATTTTTTTTTCGTATGTGAGACTGCCTATATAAAATGCTGCCAAGATTGTTTTTTTTTTCCGTCGAGACTTTGTGCCTTTTGAAAAAGCAATCGACCATATAAAGTACTTGGTATAAATAATATGAACCAATTTAAGGTAAGATTTCCAATTGTGGTATAACTGTCCATGCAATTTTTTTGGATCTTAATATCAAACCCGACGACATTTTTAGAAATATTTGCAGTTATATGATAACACTTGGTAAAAATTATTTATTACGCCCCTATGGCTTTGTATAGTTAAATTTATTATTATTATTATTATTATTATTATTATTATTATTATTACTATTATTAAATTAAGATTTCGATTAAGCTTTGTCCTCAGGTAAAATTTGTCCAATTAAATTCCCCCAAGTTAAAAAAAAATGTCGCGTTGCTGAACTTTCTACTAAAAAAAAAAAAAACTGCCATACTTTCGCTCAAAAATTGATCAATAATTATATTCTAAGATATATAAAAAAAATAGTGCAATAAGAATTGGTAAACAAAGGAAAAATTAGATTTCGTGATACGATAAAAACCTTTTTTTTTAGTGAAATAAACCAAGAAAATCCTTACTTATTATTGATTTATTGGTATTAATGGTCTTTTTTTTCTTTTTTAAGTTTATATATACTATCTATAAAAAGAATCACGACTGTGTAGTAGTTGGGAATGAGAAATGAAAAATAATAAACTTCTTATCGCAGAGAACAATGGGTTAAAGGTGAGCTACTTCTTTAGTCACTCGTAGCCTCGCCGCCATCCTCTGCCTCTCCTCCGCTGCCTGAAGCACTCTCTGAAGTGGCATTTGACTCTTCATCCGAGTCCTTCAGTGCCTTAGACTTGAAATTTTTCTTGGGCCGAGTAGTCTCAAAATCTGAGCCTTCCTCGTCCGAGGAATAAATATTTGAGGCTACGGAAAAAAAAACAAATTAGTGAATTAATACAATTTTTTTTTGCAGGAAATTAACGGAAGCAGGAGGGCTTACCTTTGGCACTGGTAGGCGTGCCCTTCTTGTACTTGTTTTTAATAGCAGCAAGAGAAATAGCACCCTCATCGTCGGAGCCATCGTCGTGATAGGCATCAGCGCCGTATCCGCCACCGGATCTGGCCGTGGATCGACCACTTCCGCTGCTCTTCTTGGATTTATTCTGGACTCTCATGGCCATTCGCAGCTTCTCCTCCTCCTTCTTAATCAGTTCGTATTTGTTTTGATCCGGGTTCATGCCCACCTGCGACAGAACTTTGATTCCAGAAGTCTTCTGCGATCGATCGGCCAGAGACATTGTCATCTTTCTGTGAGTAAAGGACTCGGTGGAGTGTGGCCTGAACGTTAACTTTGTTCTAAACACCGCTTGGCCCTGCAGACCCGTGCCCTGACGGATGTAAAGATGATTGTGATCGCCTTGCAGCGGCTGTTTGTACACGTCAAATATTTCCGAGCCCAAGTGAAGAGACATACTGCCGTCCGACCATCGGACAAATCTCGCGTTGCTCTCCTTCACCATTTTTCCATTATCATCAAAGGTATCCTTCCATCTTATAGTATTTTCTACTTTTAGTTTCAGCCTGGCTCTTCCCTCCTCATCCAACGTTTCCTCCTCGTCGATCTCGTCCTCGTATGTCTCGTGATCGAATGGCCGCGTCTCCACCGACAAGAAATTGGGCAATTTAACGAAATGAATTTCACGGCCAAGATCAGTTGTGATTTTCGGAATCTCAACGTCAATTCGCGTTTCTGGAGGTGGCTCAGGCTCATCCTCTTTTTCCTTCTCGCCGTCGTCAAATCCACTGGCATCTTGGTGTCCTGTCCTATCCTCGCTGTCAGACCGACCACGACTGCGACTGCGACTTCTTCCACGACTAACACTTCTGCTCTTACTTCGACTGCGGCTCCTGCTCCTACTTCGTTCCCGTGTCTCGTCTGGTTTGGCTTCCGTCTCACCCTTGTCCTTTTCATCGTCAGTACTGATGTCACTGGCGTCGCCAAACAGTGCGTCGGCAGTTGGAGGAATTTTTTCACTCGTTCCCGCATAGTTGGGAGCATCTTCATCAGTGTCTGAATCAATTAGCTTTTGCTTTTGTTTTTTACGAGCGATTTTTTCCGTTTCTGATCCCGAACCGTCGTCTCGAACTCGTTTTAGAGTTTCTGTATCACTTTCATCGTCGGTTTTTCGCTCTTGAGGCCTCTCTGTGTCGCTTGAATGCTTCTTTTGACTTGTATCACTGCCCGGACTCACGGACCGAGCTTTATCGTCAGTCTTGGGAGTTGATGGGCTTCGGGATCTGCGTTTTTCACTTTGCGGACTTGCGCTGCGCGATCTATTCGACTTTTCCGAGCCTGGAGAGGCTGAACGCCGGCTCTCGGGCGATGCGCGATCGTCCGAGCGGTCTCTTGCTTTGGGAGACGGTGGCGATACAGATCTGTTGCTTCGTGGGGAGCCAGAGACGTTGGACGCCGGCTTAGACTGCGATCGCGTTGATCTGTGGCTTGATTGAGATTTCTGGCTTCCTGTGGGCGATACCGAGCGAGATTTTGCCGACTGTGGGCTCTCAGAACGGCCTGATCGAGCACTACCGCTGCGTGAGCGATTTCTCGTACCTTCAGATCTCGGGCTTCGCTCGGATTCTTGGCTAGAGTGCCGTGAATTTGATCGCGTCCGGCCGTCGTGAGATCTCGGGCTCGCTACAGATTTATTTGTGCTTGGAGAAATACTTCTGGATCGTGAACTACCGCGACTAGCGGCTCTATTTTCAACGTCTGAGTGCTCGCTCTCGGTTCCTTGCCGCTCGGGTTCTCGATTGGCGGGACTTGCACTTCGCGAGGACGCTGCCGATGATGCTGACCCACTGTCTGACTCGGAGCCTATAAAAAGTCAGTAAAAATGTTGATTATTTTGCAGTCATTAATTTTGGTGGTATCAGGGCAAGCAAAATTTCAGGTTAGGTCATAGCATTGGTCTTGATATCCAGCTAACCTCAATAATAATATAACCTATTTAGTCTTGTCAGGAAAATTAAAAATATCAATTGAAAATGAGGATAATAAAACTCACCAGAATCTGGAGAAGAATCTCGAGAACTTTTGCGTATCAGTCCCATGATTAATTAAACGTCTGAATGTGTTTATAATTTTTTTTTTTTGCAGAAGGGCGCGCGCGCGCGAGAGAGAGGAGGAGGAATGTGTTACCGACTGCGCATGAGTTAGAGCACGTCACGCGTGTGTGCACGCAGGGGAAAATTTGAATTTTTGCGCCACGGCGGCGCCAGCAGTCCGAGACAAGGTCGAGCCTCATCGCAAAGCGAAGGGTCGCGTCTCCGGTTTGCGAGGCAGCTCGGGTAGGGATGCTAAGGTCGGCCAGCAGGAAGAGGTTGGATTTTCCTTTGCAGTGTCACCTGTTGCTACGATCAACTGTATTCTATGTACAAGCATGGCTGAGATAAAGACGCTTCTCTCACGCCACAAGGCGTCCCTTTTGCGTGAATTAAATTCCACGGATTTATTGAGCGTCTTGGTGAAACGAGGTGTTATGACGGAAGTCGACAAGGACGCGGTCGCGGGCGATCGTTCAACCGACTCGGACATTGATTTGTTTATAGACGTGATCGGAGCCAAAGGTTTCGATGCATTTCGCGAGTTTTGTTTCGCTCTCGAGGCCGAATGTCCGCATGTCCTTACAAATCTTCTCGTGGATCAACACAGTGTTACAGGTAAATTATTTTTTATCAATTTTTTTATCACAATAAAATAGTAAATTTATATATTTGATCGAGATAATGAAAAAAAATCAGTCTCATCAGCTAAAAATTCGTCGTTTTTCAGGTGAAAATGATGGTTTTAACGAAAATCTGGATCATCAGGAATATTGTAACGATGATTCAGCGCTCAGAGCCAATGGAGAAGCACAAAAACATGACGGTGTATTGCCCAATGATCAGGACATTGATGATGAGGACATAAAAATAATTCAAGATCATAAATCTGACGACATCGACATCAAAGAAGAACAGGATTCCAAGAGTGTCACCATCAACGACACGTGAGTTACATTTATTACATAATAATAATAATAATAATAATATATACCTGTATATATATTCGTGGTTATTACAATACTGGACGAAATGTGCTTAAAAAATATTATTTAATATACAATTCTGTTAGGAAGGCGTGCGTTGATAATCCCGTCAGCCTCATCGTGAGAAGGTTTTTATTTCCTCTTAATTTCATATCTTTTTTTATATCTAAGAGAACACACGGGGATGGCAGGAAGTGAGTTGCCCCGAGGCGAGCGTAGTGCAACTTGGCCAATCGAGACGTGTGGCGTGTATGGATTCACACTAATAAACCGAGTAAAGCGGAAACAACTCTGTTCTCCTTCACATGATGTAGAAAAAAAAATTTCCCTCTTTGCTGGCTCATTTGTCGGATGGAAAAGGAAAACTGCAATGAGATAGACTGAGACAGGGCGTTAGATGATGCCAATTTTACTGATGACAGTTGGTCACATGAACGACTGTGGGTCAACGATCGTGTATTGTCTCGGGGTAAGCGCTCTCTTATTCATCATTATCTTCTCTGGCGAATGATGAGCGAGCCACAACCGGTGACAATGTGGACGATAGTCTGATTATCTCAATGCGCATACTTATTCAATTAGAAACTGGAGAAAGAAAATTTATATCGACATGACAGTCAATTTTGTTGTTAATAGACAGACGCTTGAAAATAATCATTGTCCGCAATGGTCATTGAATTTCCTGGATTGAGACGAAATATCAGATGACGAGTATAAGTAAGTATAAGCAGCTGGTGAGAATCAGTTATAGATCTGAGTTTGTATGGGTTTACGCGGCTTGATGCTACTACCTACTAGTTCTCTCCTGTTATTTTGAGAAGTAGCCTCGCGTTTCTGCCGTCAATATACTCTCGTTGTAAACTTGAATAAAAATCTACGAGTATTTTTATTCCACATATTCAATATTTTCATACGACAGTCATATAATTTTATACAATTTATACTAGAACAAATTAACTGATTGTTGATTTATAATCATTAAAATATGCATCGTGCATCATTGTGAAGTGTTTATAGAAAATGTATCATGTTGTTTCTCGTGGCTATTCTGACAATGATTCCGAATCTAATATCAACGACAATTCACTGATGGCCATATCTGTGGCGCCAGTGGGCTACTTGGTTCCCATAAATAGCGTCTACTTGGTCAACAGTTTGCCAAAACATTGCCGTGGTCCATCTGAAGTCTCGAGTTCATCCCGAAATACAATAATTCGGTACGAATTCCAAACTATATATCGTCTACTCGACGAATTTGTCTGATGATAGTGTGTGGATAATTAATTAATTTATTGTAATTCAAAGTTTTATAATGAAATTATAAATAGCTTGCCCTAAAAAGCTCATGTCGTCAGTCTGTGTGTTGACAAAAAAATTTTTTTTTTTCTGTGTTGATGCACAAAAATCTATAAATCAAACAGGCTGATGCTTGATGCCACTAGGTATTTTCACTCGTGCCTTCTTCAGTGCAAGCTTCGTTTGAATTTCCTGCAGTGTTTTGCCCTTTGTTTCCGGAACAAATACATAAGCAAAAACGGCGGACAGTGCGGCCATTGCGGCAAATGTCCAAAATGTTATGGCGAGACTAGTGAGTTCGACCATGGTTGGATAAAATTTAGTTACAATGAAGACCAAGCTCCAGTTAACCATAATTGACAGGCTACTCGCGACGCCCTTGGTTTCCGGAGGAAACAGTTCACTGATGACGGCATAAGGCACCGAACCATATCCCACGCTGAAGACGACGTTGAACAGTGACAAACAAGTGAGCGGTAGCCAGCCAATTGAGGAAATATCCGTCTTGTCAGATTGTAATTTAAAGTAGTAACCAACAACACCCAGGCAAACTGTCATTGCCATTCCCGAAATTACTAGCAGAGGCTTGCGTCCAAATTTGTCGATTACAGATGCCACAATTATAGCCATAACTACTTCAATTATTCCAATAATTATTGTGGCAACAAAGGGATTTACTGTGCTGCTGGCATTTGTAAATATTTCCACGGTGTAAAATAAAACTGCATCAATCCCACACATTTGTTGGAACCACATAAGTCCTACACACGTTCCCAGAGCCTTTCTTCCAGCTCTTGTGCCAATTAGATCACGCAATCCTCCTTGCTGAATCTCAACACGATTAGCCTCCTCCTGTAGCACGGCTATTTCTTTTTTACACTCGTAATTCATGCCTCGAAGCAATTGTAAGGATCTCTCGGCTGCGGAAATACGGGTTTTCTGTACCAGCCAGAGCGGCGACTCGGGCAGAAAGTAAACAGTCAAGATAAATGGTAAGAGTGTGAGACAACAGGCGATATTGAAGACAAAGTAACTCGTGTATGTGCCTACTACGTAGGTAAACACAATACCAATGGAGAAGAGAAGTGGAAAAAAGGATCCCAGAGCTCCGCGAATCGATGGCTCAGCAACTTCACCGATGTAAACAGGTACGAGAACACAGGCAGCACCTGATCCAATGCCACCGATGAATCTCGCCACGTACAGGCTCACCAGATCCTTGCTGAAGATGATCATCATCCACGAGATCAGAAATGGCACTGCAGTCATTATAATTGTGGATTTTCTGCCTATTCTGTCGGCAACTTTTCCCGCGGGAACTGCCCCAAGAATGGCACCGAGTGCCATCAACGAACAAACCCACGACAAGTCATTGTGCGTCATCCCACTGATGATGGATTGTTTGGAGGTCAAGTAAAGACCCACCGGTGATGTCCAGCTCAACTCCATTCCACTTTGCATCGCCATGAGTCCCGCTGTAATTGATAAAGCATCATCGTTTTTTTTTTTTATCATTCTGCGATGTCTGAAGAGTGTTTCTATCGGATTTATAAAACGAATTCAGGTCGTTTAATGTATACACTGCGATTTTACTGTTTGATCGTGGTAAATGATTTACTGCTGGGTAGATTAGACAGTGCGGGTAAATCATTTAATATAATTGCCAAATAATACAACACTGGATAGCGGAAATAAACGCGAGGGTTTGTGGATTTTTCCGGCATTACTTATTACATGATGATGCGCTAAACCGAGTCAAGTGCATCTGATTTAACTTGATGATGCATAAATTGTTTTAAAGTTTATTTCACACAATTATTATTATGTCTTGTTATTTGTGATACGCTTATCTCGTCTAATGACTGGTTTATGATGAATTTACGCGCGCGCGCATATCAATTGAAACTAAGTCGCAGAATTGTGTATTTAGGTGACTTTGTCATGGACAATACTTACCAATGAGTGTTGAGACATACTGAAATAGTTTTCTTCCCTCGCATGGTAAACTACGGCTGATCTTGGGCTTGAGCATTGGCTCAATGACAGCTCCATTCTTTTCCTTGGACTCGACGACGTGATTGCTACTCAGCAACTCCATCTCCATCGTCTTCTTTTCTTATTGTTCTTGGTGGCTATTGGATTGACTAATTATCTCCCCCGATTCGACAATATCTGTGTGCACGATGGTGAATGCCTGGCGTTGGTATGACGATTTACAACCAACTCTTCTTACACATAAACTCCTCACTTGTCGCACTCATTCACTGTCTCTCTACCTCTCTCGTTGTGTCTCTTATCGCGACGACAAGATTTATACTCAATTCTAATGTCTATATCCGCTAATGACTTTTCTCAATAAACCATCTCAATTGCCATCTTATCCCTAAATTGATAAAGCACAATGTTCAATTGATAGATACCAGGTCGTATCTATCACTAGTGCTGATGATGATGTTGACCACCTCATCATTCTCTTTAGAGTATTTAATTTTTCATTTTTTTATATTTTGTTTATAGGTTAACGTGTTAGTTGGATTGTGGTTTTTTTTTTTCTGTTTTTCACCAGGACTTTTCTTTTTCACTCATTTTCGATATATTGAAAAAATTGTCTGCACGTGGGGACACTGTTTTCGGCTCGAGCGACAACTGGCGTGTGTCCAACAATGATAATGGCCTACGGTAAAGCTTGTTCTCTTCGCTTCGCCACCGCTTCGACCCCGCCATTAGTCCTCCAATCACCGCTGTTAAGAGATTTCGTGGGAGAGCACTGACACGTATCTCTTCTTCGTCGTGTTATCATCATCACGTTTGAAATATCCTTGATGACCATACAGATCACACACGCCTACTACTCTCTCTCTCTCTCTCTCTCTCTCTTGTAGTTCAATCTTTAAGATAAATTAATTCGTTAGTCTTTTTTATCAAATTATAAACGCGATGAAAATCTCTCTAAAGCTCATGAACGATATTTTGTCATATAGCTCACTTTACACTCACAATTTATTGTATCGCTTGAGTACACATCTAAATATATAATTTAATAGTTATCTATCTGTCCTATCTCCTTGCGTTGATGAATTGTCGCGCTGTTGTTTTTTTTTATTTATTAATTATTCTGTTTACCTCCTGTGTGTGCGACACTGTAGTTTGGATTGATGATGATAAAAAGAATGTTAGTGACTTGATGATTTATGTTAGATAGGTCATCCGTTGATTGAATTTTCATGGATATTTAACTTTAATGACTTTCCCATTTGTTGGATATCTTATCCGTGTCTTCATTGATCTTATCAGTGAGAGACGACTTCGCGTTTGTTGCATTTTTTTTTTTCACAATTCCACGATTTACACGTTTACTAATGTATGTTTGTCGACAGTTATACACTGCTGAATCGAATAAAAATTGTTAAAAATTGTAAATGTTGAATAAAAAATTTTTATTGATTTTCTTTTCTGTTTTTAGATCTGAACCTGTCGAGCCAACTTGGAGTGAATTTCCCGAGGAGGTCTTGGACGAGCCGGTTGACGAGCCTGTGAGTTATATGCTTTCTATACTTTCTATTTTTATGATTTAAATCAATTGTTTAATTAATAATTTTAAGTAGAGATAGTATTGTTTGGTTGCTGCTAAGGTAGAATTCACTGGTCGGTACTTGGTGTTGAAAATCTGTTGTCATCATCAAGCGATCAAATCCAATTGAAGCAGTGCCATCAAATGTGTGTAGAAGACATATGTGTCATACGCGTTTATGGCTTCTAATCCACTTGGCTAATGTATATACACAAGTATCAAGTTTTTCTTGCACGACTTCCTCGCGCTGCTGCTCAATTTTTCGTGTGTATCTCTCTTTCTCGCTCATGACATTCGCGAATATAATCAAATTGTTTTTTTCTTGATGTCGACAAATTGTCGGGCCTAATGACCGAGGATAATCCGAGTGGATTAATTGCGTGGATAAATGAGAGGAAAGTTGGCGCCCCTTGTAGCATGCAATACGCGTAACGTTTTATATGTGTATACCTATCTACTTACTTACCTACCTCGACCACACGAATGCACTCTTTTTGATGTCTGCCATCCAGTGATTATATACACACACTCTGGACGATAGTCAGCCATGTGCCACTGGCGTTCCAGTGCGCTACTCTTTAGTGGGCTCATGAGCACCGAGCCAACTGCACGCGTTTTTTTATTTTTACAATCCGTTTTCACTCAGAGTGTGTTCTAGATATTTTGTCAGTCAATGGGGTCTTGTGTAAAAAAAGTTATTCAGGTTTTTTTAAAAAAAAAAACGTAATCATGAAGATTCTCAGCAAATTATTTCGATTGAGTGATGATGAGAGTAAGAGACAGCACGATAAATTGAAGAATAGCTCGAGGAGAAAAAGCAAATCCAGGACATACGGTGGACCACTCAATTTGCCGAGAGATGACTTTTTGTTTGGTGATGCCATTAGCACCAGCACAACGAGACATCATCGACGTAAACACAGGGTATGAATATAGATAGAAAGAAAAATTTAGTTTTTTTTTTACCTGTAGAAGAATTTTGAATTAATTTTGTTGTAATATTATTATTTAACGCCCACAATTGAGGATATCATTGATAAGCAGTTGACGCCCCCCGAAATGTGTGCACATGGTTCATATAGCGCTAATCAACTCATGTGCTGCACGATATAATGACTAGATTTTGAATCCTTAGCTTCATACACGCGTGGGAAAGGATATATAATGTATATAAGAGGGTCAGCTACTATATATACGTCTTGATGATAACCTTGGCGCGAACACACATGTTTAATTCCTCCTGCTAAATAATTCTACCCGGGTTTCCGGTGCGTGTGGAAGAGGAGGTTCGCGCGCGCCAGCACCATATAGCTTCAGAAGAAAAAATGCGTGTCAACAATTTGTGGTGAGGATTCTCTGTATATTGTATATACAACGTTCGACTTTATATTCCAAACGGTATAAAGTAAGTGAGGTTATGTATGTGATTTACCTTTACTTTACTGTCGTCATGGTGGAGGAAGAAAAAATTTTAAGACCTCCTCTCAGACTTGGTTTTCGGTTAATTTTGCAGGGGTGTTGGTAGTAAACCGTTGCTCGCAGATTTTATGAGGCTTGTCGTCGTCAAAAAAAGACTCCTTTGTCCACACCATGTGTTTTTAGTTAAATTTATCGAAGGCCAAAAGAGTACCGGTAATATTTTTTTCCCCTTATCCACTCTGTAATATTTAAAATTCATGGATCCTCCTATGAGTTTTTCATGGCTCTTTAAAAATCTACATATAATTCTCTACCTAAAGTCTCAATTGAGAGATTTAATACATTGGTAACGTACAAAAAAAAAAAACAGTGGCACTGTAGGTCCCTAGATTTTTAAGTTGAAACCACAAAAAATCAAAAACAATCGCAGGTTAATGACAGCAATAACAGTCTGAATGATAACCTGTTAGTCATAATCGTAAACTATTCGCAAGCTATCGTGATAAAAGTCAATAAGATTTTGCAGCTGTTGTAGTACAAATAGAACTAGCCTGGATAAACCGCGACTTTACACGCATACACGTGTGATCAGTATTTACAGCGAGTGTGTCATTATTAGTTTGGATGATGATGTGTGCACCTGAGAGCAGACTACGCGAGTAAAAGGTGCATTGATATGTGAAGTCGATGTTATAGAGGAAGTGATGATCGAGGGAAAAGTCGGCAAATACACATAACACGAGATATGTGGTGTGTTCGCAAGAACGAATGGAAAGAGGACGAAGAAGCGATGAGGGCAGCGACCGCCTCTACTTTTGCCGAAGACTCGAATCTCCAACCACGCCCTGAGATTATTATTGTGCATCATTCATCTCCTCAATGCAGCCACTTGAAAAATCCCCACATCGAATATGGACCGAAGTGCAGCAGAAATAACTGCAGATTCTGCAACGAAAAACATCGTTTACACCTTGGAAAACAAAAATGTACAGTTAGGTGATGCGTGCAATGAAGCTTCTGATGGATGACAGAATTGAGGAAAAATCCGCAAGGCTTTTATATACACTTGATGATCAGGTACACACAGAGGGACCTCTCGGGATAAAACGACCTCTCGTCGCAGTCTCGCCAACTAATGTTGAAGGTATGTGTGGCTGTGTCTCAAGACCAGAAACCGGTGTGTCGGTCCTCTTTCCACTCGTATCAACACTACCACACTACCACAAACCCTACGACCACACTACACTCAGCTCGACATGCCTTTCGTTCTTCTCTCCTCGCAGCAGTCGAGTGCGTTCCACCTCACTGTCCAGGACTTCGCGCCCGTGATATATACAATATCAGAGAGAGAGAGAGGTTATAGGACACTCGTCAATATTGTGTCAAAGGACAATTACTACTTTTAATTCCCCCTGTGCAAAATATCCAAGTAATTGTATATTTCATTGTTGTGTGATGTACGTGAGTGTGGTGAAAATGATCAGTGAGAGCGTTTAAAATTATTGAGGAAAGTGGAATTTGTCATGGAAAGAAATAAGTGGGGGTCGCTTGGAATGCCTCGCGGCATCAGGTAGAGTCAAGTTTAAAAATTTCGACTTTTTAACATATATAATCGTGTAATTTTCTTTTATTATCGAGTGATTTTAATTAGAAAAATTTTCCAACACTACTCCACGTGTTGAGCTCGTTTTTTTTTTCACCTTCTCTCTCGAGATTTCTACCTTTAAATCACCGTTTCCAGTGTCCCTGCAACGACAATCAAGTCATTTAGAATGAAAAACTTGAAGTTTAATTGTTGGATTTTTTAAATTTTGGTATGATGACGAATTTTTATTGTGTTGAGTGATAATTAATAATGGATAGAAACGAAAATATTTCGGGAGTGGGCAATGGTGGACCTCCAAGTGGACCTCTTGGTGGACCTCCAAGTGGTCTACCTCAGGGACAGCCACACAATTCCATTGGAGACAGTCAGGTATGTGTTTTCTCTCTACACTAGCCAAATTCCATATTCAGCCCAATGAAATATCTCTATTACAGTGATACTTATTGTTTTAAAACCGGCTTGAAGATTTTTTTTTAGGTGATAATAACGTCGATAGACAGGTGCAACATCGGTTTATCTCTCTCTCTAAACTCTAAGTGTTGCAAAAATACTTAACGCTGCTGTGAAAGGTTCAATTGACTGTCCGGGAAAATGGTCATGAGGAAAACGCGACTGTAGTTGGTGACTTTCCAAGCGAGATTTTTGCCCATTGGGTGTGTATATGTGTGTGTGGAGAACGCGGTTGCATTAGCACTACTGCACGAGAGAGTGTGACCATTAAAGAAATCTTTGCCACACGTTCTTGATGCAGGTGCTCCATAAAATACAACATGAAAAATCATTATTCGTCGCGGAGAATCATACATAGCACAGAGGAATTTTAGAATGCGTGATGCAATTTGATGGGGGGATGTATCATTGTCTAGTGAGTCGAACGGTATTTGTCAGATGGCCACGCATGTACCTACATACCTGGCTATTATGTGTACATATATATGCAGATTCAATGCAAGAGGTTTTGCAAGCGAATATTATAGATATTGCAAAATCTGCACATTCCATTTGATTTACACATCATGTATATATTTGCGTGAATAATATTTACTTTTGTTTTTATGATTATCATCGAAATGAAATTTTAAAACTGAGTTCATTTATATGAAATCATAAAAACAACTAGATTCTTAAGATTGGCTTTTTATATACAGTGTTGAAATACGACCTTGAGGACGAAACTCATTCTCTCTTTCTCCTGTGAGCGTCATAACCGTAAGGTCGAACGCACACAACCAACACTATCTGATAAATTCTTAATTATTCAGTCAGTTACTTTAATAGTGTAACATCTAAATTGTATTTTCACACACACACACACGTTGTTATTAAGCTAACAGGGTTTTTTTTTTTTTTTCATTTAATCACACGAGAATTAAAATGCATTCGAATTTTTTTGCATGAAGAAAAATATTTTTTTATTGATAAATTAGTTTTAGGAATTTTTTTTTCTTTATTGGAAGAATTGTGATAGTTTGCTGACAGGTCAATGAGTCATTGCGCCAGTTGATTAGCGAGCGAGCGCCAATTAATTATAATTATAAGATAAATACACTGTGATGCGCGTGTTTACGTGGGTTTAAAAATATGTAAGTTAAAGGAATTTCGTAGGTATTTATTATAATGTAGTCCTGCAAAAAAAAAACAGTCCGCCTGTCGACATGTTTTTTCTTTATTTTTGCCCATTTGGTTCACCTTCATGGGAAAAGGTCCGCGACAAAGACATTCCACTCGTATTATTCAGCCTTTGCGACAGGTTCAAATACTTGTGTGGCGCAGAATGCGTAAAACTTGGACAGGATATTGCCAGCTGGTTTTTCATCACTATTCTAGTCATTGAAAATTTCCATTTACTGCTAGTAGGTATCTAAATTTATTCTTAATCACAACAGGATTATAAATGAATAAATTTTGCCATTTTTGTCGCCGAAAATTGCTCGTCATCTGGATAATTCGTCAACGCCGTGTGCAGTGATTATACCAGACTGCTGCCGAACAGAGGGTCTCCCTGATGGCAGTCGGTCATGAGCCTTCGAGGGGGAAGCACGTGCTTTATTCACCAATCGCTCTTGCAACACGTGTCTTCCATATTTCTTTTCATTTTTTTTTTATTTCTTACTTGGAAAAAACCACAGGCTACGCGAGTGCTACTTAGCAGACAATATTCTAGTTTAAAAATACAGTGAAAATTTTTATTCAAAGTATTTTTTTTTTTCGTGTCGTTAAACAAAGAGGTCTCGAGTTATCTGAAATGCAGATAAGCGCATTGTAACACTTTGTATGCAAGAAGCTTCATGGCATTGGCATTCGTCCCAAGTGTCACCAATAAGCCTCACCCATATCTTCACCACACTGTCATCAGCCATGAAAATCGATAACAACATAGAAATGGCTCAAAACTTGGTAAACTAATCGGAAAAAAAAAAAATTTCGAAAAATTCCGCTTTTATGTATACACGAAATCATGAGGAATTTTTTCCCTATCTCTATTCACGCTATCTCTTGATAAATACTGCGACAAACCCTCGGTTTTAAGCCATCGAAAAAGTATAAAAAGACCAAAAAAAAACTTTCCATACTTGAATTAAAACAGTAAGAGAAAAAAATGCAATTTTTCTTGCAGGTTGGTGACCGAGGCTGGGAAGTGCATCACGTGACAGTGACTCGAGTGCCGGGCTATGGATTTGGCATTGCAGTATCAGGAGGCCGTGACAATCCTCACTTTACAAACGGCGACCCGGCAATAGCGATATCGGACGTGTTAAAAGCCGGCCCGGCCGAGGGAAAACTCCAAGTAAACGATCGAATAATATCCGCGAATGGAGTGTCCCTCGAGGGAGCCGATTATGGAGCAGCTGTGCGAGTTCTGCGCGACTCTGGGTCAACAGTTCTGCTGGTTGTCAAGCGTAGATCTACGGGACATACGTCTGGATCGTCGCCCGGTCACGTTCCACCGCAAACACATCGGCTGACACTAACGAGAAACAACAAGAAGGATGACTTTGGCATTGTTCTCGGTTGCAAGCTCTTTGTCAAGGAGGTTACGCGAGAAAATACCGGAGCCAAGCCCGGAGACATTGTCACGAGGATTGGCGGACTGGCGGCGGACAATATGAGCCTGAAAGAGGCGAGAAAAATCATGGATCAGAGCAAGGATCGTTTGTCGATCGTGGTAAGTCGTGAGAGTCCACTGGGTGGTTCGAGTTATCAGGCAAACAAAGCCGACAGCGGTGATTTCCTGTCTGGAGCCAGCTACAGCAGTCAAAACCTCTACGTTCCACCGCCAACGCGTCAGCCGCTGGAGGACAAGAGTAACCTGGCTCCACGAGGACGTTCCAGAGGTCCACTCATGGATGTGTCACTGAGTCAACTCGATTTACCGGCTACACCCACCGTAGATCCTCCCAGACCGCCTCCACCGCGCATGGAGGACTACTACACGTCGAGGCGACAGATTTACGACGAGGATCCGCTTGCACAGCGATCGAAACAGCCCATGCCGGATCCCAGGTTTATTACCTTTCAGAAGGAGGGCTCTGTGGGGGTCAGATTGACGGGCGGCAATGAAACGGGGGTTTTTGTCACGGCCGTGCAGCCTGGCAGTCCTGCCTCGCTCCAGGGACTTGAGCCGGGTGACAAGATACTCAAAGTTAACGACATGGACATGAAGGGAGTGACGCGAGAGGAGGCAGTGCTCTTTCTTCTCAGTCTGCAGGAGCAAATTGATCTTATTGTCCAGCACCGCAGGCAGGAGTACGATCAAATCATTGCCGGAGGTCGCGGAGACTCGTTTCACATCAAAACTCACTTCCACTACGAGCAGCCGGAAAAGGGTGAGATGAGTTTTCGCAGTGGTGACGTCTTCCACGTCATTGACACGCTGCACAATGGCGTTGTCGGCTCCTGGCAGGTCTTTCGCATTGGTAGGAACAATCAGGAGGTGCAGAAGGGTATTATTCCCAATAAAGCCAGGGCTGAGGAGCTTGCCACTGCTCAGTTCAACGCCACAAAGAAGGAATTGAGCGCCAGCGAGAGTCGGGGAAGTTTTTTCCGCCGGAGAAGAGGTAGCCATCGACGATCAAAATCTCTTGGCAGGGTATGTAGATTTACGTAAGATAATTTTGTTTATCAGTTGTAAATTATTGTTTTTTAAATGATTTTTTTCAGGATCACTGGGATGACGTTGTGTTTTCCGACAGTGTAAGTAAATTCCCAGCGTATGAACGTGTGGTTTTACGTCATCCGGGATTTATACGGCCGGTAATTTTATTTGGACCGGTGGCAGATTTGGCTCGTGAAAAATTGCTCAAAGATTTCCCGGATAAGTTTACATCACCGCAAATGGAGAAACAGATCGAGGAAGGTAGCAGCAGTGGTAGTAAAGGAACAAAGACATCGGGAATTATTCGACTAAGTGCAATAAGAGAAGTGATGGACCGTGGAAAACATGCTCTCTTGGATATTACACCCAATGCCGTTGACCGATTGAACTATGCGCAATTTTATCCTATTGTCATCTTCCTAAAAGCTGAATCTAAGCAAGTTATAAAGGAAATGCGAGCCGGCATACCAAAGTATGTATCTATAGAAACTAGTTTCTGATATTCGAGTCATGTCTAGTCCGTCAGGTTTCTTATATTTTTTTTTTTTTGTGTGTGTAATTTAGGTCAGCACACAAGAGTAGCAAAAAGCTGCTGGAACATTGTCAGAAGCTCGACAAAATATGGGGACATGTTTTCAGTGCTGTTATAACATTATCTGCGCCTGAAGCGTGGTACAGAAAACTACGTGAATTGATTGATCGACAACAGCAGGGACCCTTGTGGATGAGTCAAACAAAAGTAAGAGATAGTAACTATTGGGTATGATTGCATGAACAGACAATGTTTTTTCTCGATAGAAAACAGCATAATTTCACTTGAATATTACACAGAAATATTTTTAAATGCTATGCAAAAATGATCAAAATAGTAATATATAAGAATTTGTACTCACTGTACTCCTAGGGACGTCTAAACTCACCAAAAGCTCGGAAAGAACTGTCAGTTTTTCCTAGGCTTTCGACGAGTGCAGACGTGTCAAGGCACACAGTGAGTTAAACATTTTGTTTTTTATTTTTGCACACCCCTTATGTGAAGCTTATTTTTTAAAAACTATATTTCCATGTATAGGGGTGTGTTTTATGATTTAACCATTTTCGTTTTGCTTGAAAAATATTATACTATTAGAATTACGAATGCATGTATAAGTAAACACAAATGAATGCGTTGAATCGTCCTAAAAAATTGCGCACGTATTTTACGTGCATGTGTGGACATGAAAAAAAAAAACTAGTGATAATGAATATATATGTTCGCAACGATAAAATAATTTTAATAATGGGATTGGTGTTGTAGCCCATAGAAATGGTGTCGGATCTGTACCTCCCACCTTATCATCCCTACGAGACATCTAGTCCAATCCACCACATCCCATCAAATTCACTCATTGGCCGGCTCTATCATGAGCAAAATAATAATGTCAACTTCATTCTACCACCTCCTCCACCTCGTCCACCAACTCCTACCAATGAATCACTCCATCCAACCAATCAGAGTGTCATTCATGAGCAATTTTTCGGCTACATTTAAAAATGCTTATTCGTCTTCATTCTTTTACTACCTTTCCTCTATATGTCTGTCAATATTTCATCTTGAGCTCTTGCCCTTTTTTTCACGCACATTTGCATGCAGTGTTACTACTCTATTTTTTTTTTTTTTGGTTTTAGCATGTTTAGCTGTCACATATGCTTATATCTCAAGATTAACGATAAGTTTATCAACTTATATAGCTGCATAATTTTCATTATGTGTTTTTTAATTGATAATTTCACGCATGACTATGAATATTTTTATCGTAAAAATAATCCACAATGATCTCTTGGATCTATTGTATAGGATTTAAATGTATTTTCATCTTTTAGTTTGTTTAAAATTATTTATTCGAGTCATCATGAGTAAATCGAAGATAAACCAATGTTTTTCATGCGTAACGTGGTGTTTTTCCTTGTGTGTTTTGCGCCGTCGTAGCCGGAAGAGGCCCTCTCAGATGACTTCCTCTTTCCGATGACATCACGCCTGTCCTACGCTTCCTCCCCGGAAAGTGACCTGGAATTAAGTCCGGCACCTCCTCTCCCCGGCGGTCTGGGTCCTCCCGCAAGGCTGAAAAGCAGCTCAGATCCAAGTATTGCTACCCAGGACGACACTTCTGCTCCACCGCCCTACACATCCAGCTATCAGGTGAGTTTTTCTACAGATTAATCTAGAAATAGCCATCCAACTGTTGATTTACTGTTATTTGCATTGATTTTAACAGGCATTTGAGCAGCACAAACGATCTACCGGTGTTCCTGGCGATACCAAGTACGGTTTTTCGCTGTCTGGCGCAACTAATGAGCAATCTGGGCTGTCTCAGTATTCTAGCGGTGGTCCAATAGCTGCCAGATCACCTGGGCATCATGGACCCCCGGATTTACCGCCGAGAATCGACCGAAACATCAAGCCTGCTAATCAGACGCAACGAACCGGCACTCTGGGTCGATCGGCTGTTGACAGACTCGTGAATAAAACGGATTCTGTGCTGGATATGGGAAATTACATCAATGCCACGCCACATCGAGCCAATGCGACGTCTTCGCTTGAACGTGCTCAGCCCAAAGCTGTGAGAAATGATTTTTATGACGTGATTTTCATGAAATAATAATTTTTTTCTTCTAGGGAAGTTATGATAGTATGTCGTCCTACGATTCTTTCAACACAAATGGCAATGCAACGTATTCTGGGGCCAATTTGAATACTTCTAGCGGTCGGCTAGGTCCCAATGTGCCTGATGATCTCAAAACTGGAAATATTCCCACCTCCCAAAGGTCTCACGATCCCTATCGCTTCACTAGATCCACGGCTCAGCCTATTCCAACGCAAGATACTCAGTCTCGGACTGACTATGCCAAGTATAGGTAGGTAAATCTTAATTTTAAAGGAAGTTTTAAAGGTTATTCATGGTTTTTCTTTATATCTAGAGTGTCAAAAAAACCCCGGCGACTTCGACGAGCTTGTAGAATTTATTTGACACCCCTCAATACTCTTGTTTAATTTTTTATTTCATTTTTTTATGCTCCCAGAGTAAGCTATATGAATTTGCGCTTATTGTAGTCGAACTGGTGAACATAAGACTGTGTCGGCAACGCCGGTAAAACCGTCGAGCGCTGGAATGGGCACCTACAAACCTGTCCCACCACCCAAGCCCAAGAATTATCGGCCTCCGCAGCAGCAGCAGCAGCAACAACAGCAGCAACAAATTGTGCAAGATGAGAATATCGTGGGTGGAAATATTTATCAACATACCAAAAGTTATTCGACAACATCGCATATGACCAATGGGGTAAGAATTTAAAATTTATTTCAAGTCAATTGACAGATTGTGTGTGAGTTGAGATATGTGGACTTTTGAGTGACGCCTATTTCACCGTTTTACCGATCTAGCGGTTCTTCACGCTTTTGTGCACTTGAATGATCTATTCTTGACCTTGCCTTCCATCATAATTCTGCGGAGAATATATTTATCTCTTCCATTGAAACGACACAACCTTTTATTCATCTCGAAAAGGCGTTTTTTTTTTTATTCTCCAATAATTCTCAAGTCAGCTCTGTAAAAATACCTATTTATTATTGTAAAAAAAAAAAATAATCTAAAATATTTTCTGTCAAATTAAGCATGGTTTTCAGGTTTTTTTTGGGTTTAAGGTGGAGAATAATGGAAACACACAACGAAACAGTGGTCAATATTACTACAATATTCCTCCGTTGGCCCGCAACAACGATGGAAATTATTTAATCAACTCTAACCACAACCACACTCAATCGAACCACAGCCACAGCCTGAGTCACAGTCACTCGCACTCAAATCCACCGATAGCTACTCACTCTCACAGCAACAGCGCCGGACAGTTGACGATGGGTCACAGGAACAGCAGTGTCAATGGACACAGTCACAGCAATAGCCATGTGAGTCCAATTCATGCGAATTCTTCGCACAATTCCAGTCACAATCGTGAATCCAATGGTTTGGATTTGGCTGGAAGTCGTGAGCAACGCGGCAGTGCCTTTGAACTGTACAGAAAGCCACCAATGCACCATCACAACGTGAGGTAAGTCGTTGGATGGTTACAAGTGATTTTCCTTGTTTTTTAAATGCATTAACAACGGTGGTGGATGGTCTCAGGAGTACAGGGGTGGCGCGCGGGGTTTTTGATAATGATGGCGGGGTTCTCGAGGGACCTGGGGGCGTAACATTAACAATTCCCCCCGGTGCAATAGCTCCAAAAACTCGTCAAGATGTCTACTTCACTGTAACCACTCCACAAATGCTTGATTCACGTGATAATGAATTTGGACACAAGCATTCGTCGATTTCACCGCCAATGCATCACGGTGAGCTCCGAGATAATTTTGCAAATGGTGGTGGAATTGACTTTTTTTTGTTTTTTTAAAGCAATTTTTCATGTTTAAATTAATTATGTGGTTAATTTTTATGAGTATTAATGTTGAATTTTGTGGTAATTGATGATTTTTTTTTTTTTTCATCTAGGTGAGTTATTACTGAGCCCTTTGGTGGAATGCGGACCTCGTGGGCTGCAATTTCAAGTGCCTGTCGATCTACGCATCCCTCACAATGCTACACCTGCCCACCAGCTGGCATTAAAAGCCACTCATGTTGATAATTGTGTGAGTAACAATTGGCTGGATATCAAATTGCCTGAAACAACTTCTGACTGCATTCTCGTTAGGTTAGATCATTTTTAATTAACTGAAAGTTTTTAATAGTAAGAGAAAAAATGTTCTCTGTGAGAATTTTTTATTATTATAGCAATATATTGTTAAATATGACATTTTCTTTCTTTTTTTTCGGCCATTTGATATGCAAATATAATACAATTTATACCCTGGTATAAAATCAAGAGAGAACGATGCTGAAATACCAAATGAGATAGTTGATTAATTAAATAATCAGATAATACACTTTTATATATTGAAAATATCTCGCACATTTTTTGTTTGTTTATTTAGTCTACACACGCGCAGAAGAAGGAATAATCTTGTTTCATTTGGTTTTTATTTTTCAACTATTTTTTTTTTTTTTTTATTTTGTATGATTTTTTTTTTACTTAGTTGACGAATTTAGTTCAATTATCCAACTATAATATCTCGATATGTTACCCTCACAATTGTATTAGTCATATAAGCGTTTATTTACAAGATTTATACAATAAATTGTGAATTTTTACTAAATTTTTTATCATCAAATCGATTTTAAATGTTTTTAGTTGCCATAGTAACGCAGCAAAACACTGGAATTAAGCAGCATGCAATGTAGCCTCTGTTGACGTTTGTTGAAAAATCAACATGTACAGTATTTTATCAATTGTTTTGTAAGTTTTTATACATTAAGTGTATTGTTTTATACTTAAAAATGCCTAGAAGAGTGGATTTTGTTACTGGTGTATCTCCAAAGCATCCAAAAAAGAAGCCCGAACGCTTGGCTTTGTGTACGGCCTATCCAAAATTGGACAATATCGATTCTACTCCAGTAATACATCATGACCACGTGAATCCCCGACATCTATCAGACACTCAGGACATGCTGGAAGACGGTCTGTACATGCCATCAGAGGGTCCACTGACGAGTTGTGTAATCAAACCCTACCAACTGGACTACAAACAAACTATAGTAATGCAAAGAAGTCCTCAGCACAGCAAAAAACTTCTTGAAATCGTCATTCAAGACGTGAAAATCCACGGAAATTCATCAGACATCATCACGTCAATTCAAATTCTCTACAAGCATTCAATAATTTGCAAGATTTCACGACCATTCAATCAAAAACTCTACAAACTTCTGATTAACAATGTTGCCGAGAGTTCGGACACTCTTTCAATACAAATTCGGACGAAAAGCGACTGCAGTAACCTGCCTCTACCGCTACCAGGACGCTGTGTCAAAGATAAAAAGCTGGAAATTGAGTTTTCAATCACTTCCAACCACGTGATGCACTCGGGAACATTTATTTGCATGATTTCTCTGTCAATGCGCGAGAATCTCAGTACTCAGGAGCCGTTGACACCGATAATTCGATCGACAAATGATCCAAATGATCCGCAGAACAGTTTGTCCTTTGTAAAAACTCGGAAAAAGCTGAGCAGTAAAAAATCCGTGGATTATTTTGAACTAGTTGATTCGGCATTGACGATACCGTCACTCGAGCTGTCCGAGGGGATAGCTAAGCCGCATCAGAGTCGTCTGGCGCCGCCGAAGCTCGTGGTAGTCGAGCAGCCTCGGCTCTCCCTCTGGGACCTGTCTCTGGGCAACTTTTTCGAGGCGCGCCGGCCACTGCGCCCGTCCACAGAGCCTCAAAAACACCGGGCTCCGCTGAGAGATGGAATCCTCAATATAACCGTGCTGCGTGGCGTTGAAATGCCAGTGAGAACCGAGTCCTCGACGGTCCAGCCCGTCATTCAGGTCCAGTGGGGCGATCAGATTCAGTTTACGTCTGTTGCCGACAGCTCCACACCCGTCTGGCAGCAGACAATCCACTTTGGCATGCCCAGTGACATCGCATCGAGTGTCAAGCTCTCGCTGTACGATCAGCATCCTCTCTGGGGCCTTCAGTGGCTCGGTGAGGCGTCGATCTCCCTGGACTTCCCAGATAACTACACGGAAATCGAGCGCTGGGTCGGTCTTTCTGCGCTCACCAGTCCTGTCACGCGTTTCGGCTATGTTGCCAGTCCTGCAGGATCGCACACGAGGATTTACGTGCTGGTAAAGATGGACAGATTGGTGGATATGGACGCAGGAGAGAAGAGATCACTCGATGTCTTGTCCCGAGCGATCCAAAGATGCTTGGTGCAACCGTACAAAATTTCTGGGACTGAAACGGCGGACAGAGCGGCCAAAGTGGCCATGCTACTGGCATCGCTGCCTGTGAATTATGGTCCTCTGAGTGCCAGACAGGCTCTGAAGCTCAATAAGGTGGATTATTACGGGAGAACGGCGCTCTTGGCCAGTTTACTCCAGGGACTCGGTCTGGAGGCTTCTGTTGTGCTCGGAAGCTCTCAAGCTCGCCGCTGGGTCGCTTTAGTTATGACTGTGGATACTGAAACGAAGAAAATTGAACTGTGGGACCCGGAAAATGGAGATCGGTACAGGCTGGGAGAATCGCGCTGCTCGTTAACTCGAGTTTTTCGAGTTATCAACTATCAAAACGTGAGTCTTCTTGGTTTTTATCGTTGATTTACTGTATTTTTGTGTAATTAATCTTTTTTTAGGTGTGGAAGAATCTGCAGAAAGCCGCGCTGATTACCAATGTCAAGTTTAATGTGAAAAACGGGAAAGAGTGGCAACCTCTTGGAAATCCGGTGACCGTGGCTCGCGAGGTTCAACTACTCGATATTCCACAGGATGATGTAGATGAAAATATCTCGCTTGAGATTGAGAATACCTTGAAAGATAAGCTCTCGACGTGGAGAACTCAGATGGGATTCACCACGGTTTTTAACAGACATGCTATGCATATTCTTAAAGAGGCTTTGATCAATATGTCGTCCAATTTTAGTGATGACGGGTCTGTTGATAAAAGTGATGATTTCAGACAGTTGTACCGGGCTTACAATGTTCATGGATTTGTGATTAATCTTAGGTATGGAGCTTTGAATGAATTAGTTGATTTTTTTGCCTCGACTAAAGTTCAGGACGTCACTGGGCCCATTGAGTTTGCTGTGGTTTGTCAAATTCAGCGGTACGTCGGCAAAATTATGTCACTTTGGATGGGTATTATAGTACTGAGGAATAAAGAATAAATATATTTATACTATATAATGAAATGACATTTTTTAAATGGGATAAGTTTAAATTGTTGCGCCAAGGCTCAGCTGCTGCGGTGCGCACGAAAATGACGCAGTAAAAAAATGAGGTTATGGCGGTCGCGATGTTAACATTTTCTTCTCATCTCGTGTTTATTTCTCAAGTCATGTCTGATAAGAGATATGACACGTCTGTCACAGATGCCACACCTCACAGACTGCCACATCACGGCTGATCACGGCATTCACAGTTGCACAAGGTGAGGCTGCATTTTTTATGGTAAGTAAATGCTAATTTTTTACTAATATTTACCAAATTTTATTTACTTATTGTAAATCCTTGATAGTTATATTTATTTTCATTCTATTCGAATATTCTAAAGCTATTATTAAACCACTGAAATTTACTTGCACACATTTTACCATAAGATTTTCATCTTTGATGCCTACAATTTGATTATACGAATTGAGGGAGCTGAATTTTTGGATTTATTCACAGAAAACCGGCACTATGCAGCTGGATATTCGAGGAAAATCGAGCTATTTCAAATGTGACCCCAATGACTTAATTGCAGTCGTCATCAAGGTATGCCTATTCATTAATATTACATTTTATACACTCTCAATGCATTACCAAGTGTGATAATCTGACAATTCGTCATTGAATGTGGTGTCAGAACAAGTAATAATGCAAAAAAAGACAAGAGATCTCAGGGAGATGGAATTTCCACTATGATTTTCGACACTGCCAATAGACTGTAGAATTCAAGAACCTCTGTATTTATATTAATTTTAACGATTTTCAGCAACTTTTCGCGAGGAATATCAAATCCCAACCGCAAATTTCCATCTCTATTGCACTGGAGCCGACCTGAATGACGAGATGTGTGGGTCAGCGAGCTGACGTGTCATAATTCCAATCTGACTATCAGACTTACTAGACGTGCGTAGGCACTTTTAAGCTCTGAAAAATGCTTAAACGATCATGAGACACACCCTTCAAGGCAGAAACCAACTTCAATCCTTTCCAACATTGGTCCAGGGATCAATATTAAAAGTAGGATGCGTTTGAGGAACGATTCTCTTCATTTTCATCCTTGAAACGTTTGGTGAGTTCCAAGATATAGCGGTTTTTTTAACGCAATGAGCGCAATTTATTTTCGGACGCTTTACCGTAGTCTCCGCGTGGACACTAGCTTTATTTTTAATATTTAGCAGTTGGAAAATTTAAAATTGATTTCTTTATAATCACAGGCACGCGTTCTATTTACAGAACACCAAGTAAGCCAAACTGTATCTATGTAGCATAATAGTTAACTAGTAATCTAGTATTTAATTTTTTCGTTGTTGCCGATCAGGTTTTATAACTGCTTGTGTTTTATATAATAACAATGGAGTTTGAAGACGAGCAAGACAAACTTCAAATTGACATTAAGAATAGATGATTTGTATTTGCTTACCGTAAATCACTTCAATTCCTAAAATTAACCGCAAAATTCACATCACCCCTTTTTCAATACGTAGCCGCCAAACAAAACTATACCGATAAATTGCAGTAAATAGTAAAAAAAAGATTTACCATTTCGATGTCTAATGTTTTACTCATGATTAACTCAATTTTACGCAATATTACGAAAAAGTTGCATTGGTAATCGCTAATACAATGACCTCCATGGCGAATGAATAATGCATTAATAGTACATTTTTCAGATTATAAATTTATACTTATAGTTTACTAGCATCTATGGCCAAGTGCTGTTTATATAAATTCGTATGGCCTCAGGCAAAATGTACGCTTCATTGTCTTACTCAATTTTCTTGACATCGTAAATAGTGAAAAGACAATTTAACAATTTTAATATCATTTTTCTTCTGCTTAATAATTAATTTAGACTTTGTAAATCAAAAAATGTCTATTGTGATTTGACTAATTTGTATGATTATGAAATTTATTGGGATTATGGAAGTAATCAGGAAGAATTAGAATGTTAATTATTGTTAATTTTTGCTGAAATTTATCAATTGTATCTATTTTTATGGGAAAATTAGTGTTGTAATAATTTTTACAATTACAAAGTATCAATTTTTTAACGAATTTAACTATTGAAAATATTTTTTAATCCAGGATTTTATTATATATGGCTAATAGAGCTATGATGGAAATTAGTTGGATTAGTTGGATATTTAATATTAGTTGGATAGTTAGCAATATTTCATCAGGAGATAGATCAAACACGATTCTGATGTGTGAAAATTTTCACAAAAAATTCAACTGTATTGGGTAATAAAATTAATTTAATATTTAAATTAAACATTAATTTTTTTTTTTTAATTTTATAATAGGTCTTTGAAATTTACAGGATTAGGATATTATTCTTAAATCGTTATCTCGATCGAACAATAAATATAACAACAAAAAAAATTTTGTTATATTTATTGTTCGACAACGAAATTTAGTGTAAGTAAACAATGGGAGATTGTTTACTACTTAAATATGTTGGAAACAGTTGAAAATAAGGGCATTTTCGATAAAAATTCGAAAAAAAAAATTGGTTACAGGGATCTGTAGAATGTTTGTAATTTTTAAAAAATTTTTCGCAAGAAAACGAGAAATTTTCTGATGAAAAAAATTTTTTTTTTTTGCTAAAATCTTTGAAAATTGAATTAAAGAGTCTTGATACACGTTAATAATTTTTAGCAGTCACCCGAATGAAAAATTTGCAACTCGAAATTTCTACAAATCTGCAGATTTTTTTTTCTTCTTCTAATTGCTCACTTTTTCCATTTGCAATAAAGAATCCAATTAATTAATAATCTTTCTCTTATCCAATAGAGAGGTCTTTAATTCTGATATAGCTTCTCTCACTTGATTTATCATTTAAACAAGAAATAAAGTAAACATAACAATATTTTATTGCCTAAAAATTTTGTTAAATATAGATACATCAATGTAGATACTTCCAAAAAACATGTTCTTCAAACACAATATTTTTCAATATATTTATCGGCAATTACAAATTTTTATTAATTTAACAAAAAAAAAAAAACCCGGATTTTTTTCTATACGTCGTTCTTTGGATTAAAGAACTAATTTATATTTATTTAAAAACATACTTATTTTTTATCAAATACTTACACATATAAATTAATTAAAATTTTTTGCGCTTATAATTTTGTATATTGCCATTTTTGTACGTTTAATTACCGCATTATTTATAATTATATAAAAATTGTAGAGTACGTAAAAAAATTTTTTTCACTTTCAAATGTTTTGTATTTAAAAAAATTTCTTTAAAAATTTCATCACACATTCTATTGCATAAAATTTTAAAAATTCTATATTTTTTTTCTATCAAAAAAACAAAAAAAAAACGGTATTTATTATTATTTTTTTTTTTTTGTTATCGAACTTTTATGTGCTTGCAAAAAAATGACAATTACCATTCATTTTTCGATTTTTTTTTTTTTTTTTTTTACTATAATCCTCCTCAAACCTCTGCTTAGAATAAATCTAAGTCAAATAAATTATATATATCCCTCTCGTATAAATCTCCGCGAAATATATGTCTAAATTAATTAAATTAGTGTTATATACTTTTTGTTGTTGTTGTTGTTTTTTTTTTTTTTTTTCATTTTTTGCCAGACAAAAAAAAAATAATTAAGATAAAAATATTAAGGTAAAGACATCATTAAAATGGAATTCTTCTTAAAATGGAAAACTGTTGGTAGTGCTCTCCTATCATTCCTACATGTATATTTACAGTTTTGTGGAGCTGACTGAAATAAACCTGTCGTTTGACATATTTCCCCGGAATAAATCATTGAAATAATAATGTTCATTGCCACCTGATGATGGAGAGCCATTGGGAACATGACTTGCATTATAAGCAGAACGATAGAATAGAGTGAAGAGAAAATTTTTACACAGCTTCCCCCGCGCACATCAGATAAATTCCCATATGACAGTGAGAGAATGACTTGTTGCGATTTTTTTTTTTTTTTGTTTCTTCACTGAATCTTCTTCACACCATTTGTCGCACCGTTGTATCGTCCATTAGTTTTACTAGATAAATTATTAACCTCTTGGTCACGTCTGCTTTTTGTCAAATTTTGACGATTTGCGTAAGCCTGTTTTCCCTGGAAAATTAAAAAAATTGATTATCGTTTGATAGGATTTTTTTTTTCCAGCGTACCTTTGAGATATATGCCTTGGCATAAAAATTGCCAAACAGAACAATGAATGAGATCATGTAAATTACAAGAGCATACTGCATCCACATTGGAAATTCACAGCCGGATTTGATGCCATTAATGCCGAGAATCAAAGCACTGGTGAATTGAATGAGCTGCAAAATCGTTAAGTATCTCTTCCACCACAAATACTTGGCTATTTCGGGCCCAAAGGCCGACAAACCGTAATAGGAATACATCAGCACGTGAATGAAGCTGTTGACCATGGCCGGCAGGAACGCTGAAAGAGATGAATGTGACATATGCTGAACACTGTTAGTATTTCAAAGAAAAACTACTTACTCGAACCACTTGGCACCCACTTGATACCGATCCACCACAGTGAAAACATCGTTGAGTGATGGTATACATGGAGAAAACTCAGTTGATTGTCCTTTTTACGTAGAATAAAGAAGAATGTGTCGCAGAATTCTAATAGTTTACTAAAATAGTACCACCAAACTGCCGATGCAATCTTTAAAAACACACATAAAAATCATTTATTTCATATTTAACAACAATAAATCGCGTATCTAAAGCCAACAAACTAAATACAAAAAATTGTCCTACTTTAAATCAAAATATCTTCAAAACTACTGATAATAAAAATTTTTGTCAAGAGATCGTTTTTATAGAAAATTTTATTAACAACAAAAAAGGTTCTTAACAAAATTTATCCAACTTGCATCTTTATTAAAATATTTGCAGTTAAATTATTTCCAATTTTTTTTTTCAATCAAAAAACTTAACAAAAAATTCGGACTTTTTAAAATCTGAATATTTTGAAAATTATTGAAGATAACGATTTTTTTTAAGAGAACTTTTTTAAAGATAATTTTATTACCTATAAAAAAGGTTTTCAACAAAAATCGTGCAAATAGCATTTTTATCAAGATATTAGCAATTTTAAAATTTCAAAAATTTTATTTTCCTCTTTCACGTATATTAATATTAATAATTCTCTTTTTTTTTTTTTTTTTTACGTTATAAAAATTATTTCTAATTTGAATAATATTAATTTATGTATAGAAAATTTTTGAATTAATAATATTTAGCCAATAATTGTCTATATTTAATTATTATAATTTATATATTTTAATAGGATACTGTTATTCAACAGAAACAAATGGAGAAATGAATTAATGAATTAAAGTAATTATATTGTTGAATATTTTACTTTTAAAGATGTGAAGCACGCACATATATAATTTAGTTAAAA
>MVJL01000578.1:0-18843 GCA_002156465.1 Macrocentrus cingulum | reverse complement strand
TTCTTTTTTTTTTTGTTTGTATATAAGAAAATAATTTTTGCAGTTATCCGAAGAGAAAAAAAAAAAAAAACAAGTAAAAACAAAAATAATGAGTTTCATATCAGTAATGAATAATCCATAAATCAAATGATGTCGATCTCTAGTAAATTAATTAATTAAGTCACTTACAATTGTGAGAGGCCGCTGCAGTGGCTCGTAGGTGAGATGGTCGCTAACGAAAGCGGCACAGCCTGAAGAAGTGTGCGTGTCTGAATAGGGCAGCATGCTCATTCTAATACTTGTAGACACGAATTTCTGCCAGCAGAAATGAAGGAAAAAAAGTTAATAATTATAAACGAAAAACAATAATAAGTAAAAAAAAAGTATGAGTAATGTAAATTAAAATTAAAGAGATCTATCTGTAAATATGCATAGTTATATATATTGGAATGTTGGCTGTTTATGTAAATTATGTGTTTTTTCGAAAATTCGTAATATACTCGACGTCGACGTGTTCTCTATGTCAATAGTATATATATATATATATATATATATATATCATCGCCGAAAGATTGTTATTCAGCTGAAATTTTTAATGTAAATAAGCTATATAGAAGAAGATTGTGGTTTAAAGTCGCACGTTTTTTTTTTTTCTCCTCGTGACTCGAATATATGACGCGAAAAAGAAAAATTGATTAAAAAAAAAAAATTTTCCGTCGACGTCGAGAAGTTTTTGTCTATATTTTATCGATGACTTTAGAGCAAATTGAGTGAAAGATATTATAAAATATTAAATATTTAAAAAATGTGCAAGAAAAATTTTGAAAATATTTTTTAAGTGCTCGTGGATTCGATAATAGACAAAAATGACACGTGTGGCTGAACAAAACACAAAGATGATTTAACAAGAAAACAGAAAAAAAAAACAAAATTGAAATAATAACAAAAAAAACAAAACCAAAGCGATGATAAGAGTGTTAAAACGATGTAAACAACTGTAAATAAAGAATGTGTGAATATGTGCTTGATCGGAAATGCTTGAATCAGAGAATTAAACGTCGATTATATAGTTAAAACGAAAAAACAAAATGCGTACATTATACGTATTTATAGCGTCACTCGTGTAATGAGTGTATGCAACACATAATACAGTGAACTTTATTTTTATTATTTAGAGTATTTAACAGAAGCAAAAAAATCATTGAATCCAAGCATTTTGTGTGTGTGTGTGTGTGTGTGTGTGTGTGTGTGTGTGTGTGTGTGTGTGTGAGAGAGAGAGAGAGACAGGGACGTCGACGAGATTATCGAAGAAAAAAAAAGGTTATAGAGTGAAACTTTTTTTTTTTAACTTTTTTGCTCATGAAATTTATCACCGATATTTAGTATACATTCCTCTTTAAATTATAATCAATTTGGCCAATTAAATCTCGTAAGATATTCGATTACTTCATTAGTATTTAGTGCCGGCGTTTTTTTGTAACTTTTTTTTTTTTATGTCAAAGATTTGTAATGATTCCATTTTTTTTTTTACACTGACAAATCAAGATGTAAGTCATAATGTATATCTTTGAATAATTATATCAAGCTGCAGCCCAATTTTATTTCAATTTTTTCATTTTCCCTCGCAATTTTCTGCCAAATTTTTCCAGCGCATAATTGTATAAATTGTTTTTTTTTTTTTGTAAATATCACGATAACAAATAGAGTTACGAGATTTTTGTATTGAACCTTTTTTGTAGATAATTTTCAGAGCTATAAAAAAGGTCCTAAGTATACATATCGTAAGTTCAGTAGTTATCGAGATATTTGCGAAAGAATGACACGACTCACGTTTTTACAGCCGAAAAAAAAAAAAATTCGAAAAACAGTAAGTAATAAAAGATTGAAAAGAATAATAGTGATTTTATCTAACCTCTATAATTTTTGCATCATACCTGAACACTGCATTCGTTATCGCAGGCCAAAATCAAAGGTCTTCGACGAGGATAAACAGTGTGATACTGCTTCCTGAAATTTTCAGCATGCCAAAGAAGAACTTTCTCCTTTTCTGTTGTGATCTTGTAACTGTCAGGCAACTGGGCCAGATAAGGATCGTCCAGATGACAATTTGACGGCCATGACAGTCTGATTAAGCCGAGATCTGCATGTGTTTGTCTGAGATTTTCGTCGGTCACGCCCAAATTAACACTATTCCCTGTGTCTCTACTACCGTCATCTACCTGCTCTTCACCCTGATGCTCATTTAATTCAAATCGATTTGGCCGAGGCCTCACAAGCTCCTCCATTGTCCAACGTATAGTTCCCCTCGGATCTAATTCAGCTGGCGTATTGATACTCAGTCCCAGCCTGTCAATAATAGCTGCTCTGTTTACGTATTCACTTTGATTTAGGGTCACAAGTCGCTTTAAATCCCCCTCAATATACCGTGTAAACAACCGTTTATTGCCATGGAAGCAGAAACCGTGGCGTCACCTCGCGCACGCGCCATTTTTTTTACACACTAAAATCTGTATGTGTCGATAAATGCGCGATCGCATGCCAATCAATTATCCCCCTCGGTTTTTTTTGAGTTACCGATTGGAGATTAAAGTTGTTTAGAAGAAAATCCGATCCAAAAGGAATTTTTTTGAAATTTGAGAGATTGTTATTTAAATATTTAGAAATATTCTGATAAATTTTTAAGTCCTTTTTGTTTGGAGTTTTTTCGAGAAAATAAATTCTAAAGTTGTAACACGTCGAGCTGAGGTACATAAGGAGCCGATAAACGGTCTACGGGGCGCTTCTTTTACCACTCGCGTGGTAATATAGATTTAATATAGAAGTATGTGGGGCAAAAATGGGGTACCTGCAACAACGAGTAAAATTTTCTTCTTCAACTGCAATTGGATTATTATTTAATTATAGTTAAACTTTGTTTCAAATATTATCGAATCTGTTAAAATTTTTCTGCTGTCTAGAGCTTTTACTGTAATTTGACATCAGTAAAAGTGCTGTTCTATAAGCAACTGTATAATTATTTCTTCAATTGTTGTCTTTTTTAGGGAGCCTTTAATCCTTTTTTACACTTGTGGCGTCTGAACAATTATTATTGACATAAGTACCCGATTTTGCCCCCTATTACTGAATACTAATGAAATATAATCGAATATCTTACGAGATTTAATTAAGTTTAAAATTTATTTTTTCCAAAACTAAAAACAGAAGCGTAGTTTGCAAGAGCCCCCGGTGGGGTTTGAAAATTTTTTGAAAAACAAGAAGCGAATAATTAGTTTAACGTTTATAACATCCGATTAAAGAAATTTTAGTTCGTTCAAACGGATGGTGACTTGCTGTTAAGCGCCCGAAAAGTATTTCGTCGGCGACTTCCACTTTTTTGCAATACCTATACAACCGTTAACTCGTTGAAAATACAGAAAATCGCACCGGCTCGACAATTCTCCCATAAGCGCTCATATATGTTAAAAGTGCAATTTTTGGAGACTAATTTTTTTGCTTATATGGCCGGCAAACTTACATTCAAATTTTGTGATCACTTGTGGCGACCTAAAACGAACATTGTACAAAAAATTCACGATGATCTGCGACTATTTGTCAGGCAGTAGGAGTACTTTATTAAATATCAATCTGTCGAATTTCGGAAAAATTCTCTTCGGATCGAATTTTTTTCTAAACAACTTCAAGGATGTATAATAGGAGGTGCAGTCCCTGTTATAAATGATTTCGTGTTAAAACTGAAATTTCTTCTGAAAAGGAAATATATACGCAGTAGACAGATATTTTTGTTTAATTGTACAATAAAAAATTGTCATTACATATTCAATGGTAAAAAACATGGGTTAGAACACAAATACATACAAGCAATGATCTAACCTTGTTTAATATATATAATAAAATGTATATGAATGTATATCTTCATTGTCATTTGATCTCTATAAATATATTAAATTTTACAATTCCGGTTTTGCATATAAAACCGAAATCGTGTGTGTGTTTTTGTTAGAAGTAAAAAAAAAAATTGCCACTTTCACAATTATTTTCATCGCGAATTTTGTTTCCTCGCATTATATCAAGTTACACGCGGGTTTGTTTTTCACAGCGAATTACTCTTATAAACAACGATGAAATATTATATATAACACTTGATATGAAAATTAATTAATTAAGAACTTATACCGAAAGTAATTTTGTCTTTGTCAAAACAGAAATAAAAATTTGTTTGACTTTTCTTTCTGTTCAACATGATGGCAACGGCGATTTTATATATATATATATAAAATTTGAAAAAAATAATTAAAATTTTGCCTGCTAATTAACATCATGCGGATCCTGTCGCCACTTTTGAGCAGCCTCACGTCTCGCATCTGGCACCAATTGAGAGCGCATACCGCCAAGAACGTTGCTTGTGGCTTCTGTCGCGAGGATGATAGGTTTTACAACAGTCGGGGGTATTTGTCGCAAAACACCACCTACTGCTCCACTCACACCTTTCTGCTCGTGTTCCTCACTAGCGACGCGCACCAGCTGATTGGCAGTTTCTCCCAAACCCTAAATTTCACAAATTTCCAAATCAGCCCACCTAAAAAACCCCACGAAAACCAATACAAACCTCTTTGACTAGCATGTAGGCATTGGCCATTCCCTCGCGAATGTCCAGCGGCTGACTGTACCGCTTGCGTCGACCTTTCTGCCCATGATTCTTCCTGCGTACGCTTGGACCCGGACTGACCATGTCGTATGCCGTCTCGGCAGTGGTCTGAATCACGTGGACCAGCCGGGAGGTGAGCTCGAGCGCAGCCATGGCCGTGGATGTAGTGAAACTGTTTGCGCCGCGTTGCAGGCCTCGAACGATGCGTCCATCTTTCTGATACTGCTCGATTGGCAGCCAGAAAAGGTCGCGAAAGCCTTGGACTAAACCGATAAACTTAAATAACCAGTCTAAAAAATGCCAATTGATTTTACTTACACAGCTGGACTAGCGAGTGCATGGGGCCAACACCACCAAGTAGGCTCGGCAACTGATTTTTCTTGATGTCCTGCAGCCACTCGGCCAAGATAAAAGCCATGAGTTTGTCAATACCCAAAAGTCCGTGCCGATGCGTCAGCCTTTTCAGTCTTAATTCCGAGCAGTTAAGCTGCGCTAGGCCCATTAGCACTCCTGCCATCGGCCCGTGAGTGAGATCCACGCGTTTGCCGTGGTAATCCAGTCGTACGAGCACCTCTGGCGCAAATATCACACTCCTAGATCAATCCAAAAATTACAAAAGACTCAACAAAACTCTTAAAACACTACAACTCACCTGAAATAAATGGGCTGACTATCATCCTGCGGTCCGATATTGATTTTCACCTTGGTCTTGCTCTCCTTAATGGTCAGCTCGTCCTCCAAAAGAATCATCAAGTTCTGATCGGCAGGGGCGTCTTCCGGCGCCTTAGTTGGTCCGTCCGCGGTTGGTTCATCGGTCGGGGCATCGTTGACACTCATTACGGGCGGATGGTGCGTCGGTGTGCCCTGTTTAGACCCGGGCGTCGACTGTGCGCTGGGCCCGTTGGCCACATCGGGGGATTTTGTGTTGCCCGTGAGTTCCGTGAAGAAGTCAATGAGAAAGAGTAGGCTGTCCTGGTCAATATTGAGTCGTAGCGGCAGCAAACTGAGCTTTAGACAACACTCTTGTGCGCTAAGTTTGGGATCAGGCCTCACGTGCACGGCCTTCATCGCAAACATGTTTGCGTGTGTCTGCCGCGGCCGAGCTTCACTGCTGTACTGGTATAGGAACTTGTTAATGTGAGACGATGCCAGGCGATCACGAATCTCGATCTCGCTTACGAGCAGCACCTGTCGCGAGGCTTCAGGGGTTTTTTCAGGATAGGCCTCGTGCTGAAACCGCACTTTATTCAACTGCAGCTCCATGAGGACGTCGTGCTGTCGCCCGGGGCCGCCCTGCGTGTACCAATCAGTCGCCTTGACTTTGAGCGGGGAGTTAGGCACGCTGCCAAAACGAATTTCGGTTGGATTCATCTTCGAAAAGGCCACGATAGCCGACCTGTTGCGGCCGGGTCCGCCGTCCATGCGGTGGGCCGCGTCGTCAATGGTCACGTGTCGCTTCCCCGAGGCCGACGGCGCGCTTCCAAAGTCCTTGCCGCCATACATGTGCCAGACAAGTGTCATTTCACACAGGGTGTATCGCAAAACAGCTGCGGGGAAGTGTTTGGGCGCCTTGAGAAAATCAGTCTTGCCGAGCGGCACGGAAAAATGATTGTCCACCACGCGCAAATACTCCTGACTGAGCCAACGCACCTCGGGGATGCCGTGGCGAGGCATAATCCCGGCGCCCGCCTCCTCGCCGAGGATACAAAAGTCCTCGTCCTCGGACTCTGTGCGGCTGGGCGCAGTTGTAGTCATTTCAGGCGCTGCCTGCGCGGCATGTGGCTCGTCCGGGAAGAAAAACACCTCCACCTGAGCCTTTTCCTCGGGTGACTTGCGACTGAGGTTTGTCGCACTCCCACGCACCGTATCCTCCATGGCCTCCTCCATCAGACTGTTTACTCGCTCCTCCTGACTGCGACTCAGCGTGTTGATGCTCTCGTCACCGAGAAGACTCTCCTCGTCGCCGGAACTCGGCACGGCAATGCTCTCCGTGCTGCCTGTGTTGCATGCCAGATCGCCATCACTCGCAAAGTACGTGAGTAGCTGCGTGAGTGCGCGACCCGAGTCGGCGCAAGTTCGCACGTGAAGAACATTGTTACTGGCACGGAGATCGACTCTCGGTGCGTTGCCGCACATCTTTTCATTCAGGCGCAGCGATAGCTCAAACAGCCCGAGGTCCATCACACACACATAGTCGCGCTTGAGATCCACGTGGTTGCCCAGCTTTTCCGACAGAAATAGAGCCATATCTTCGGCGATAAAGCGCAGCGTCGAGGTGTTTGTCTTGGCCGCAATGTTACTCGACACGCTGAAGCTTCCGAGAGTGAGCATGGAGCGCAGAGGCAGGTAAACCGGCCGGTAATCAACAGCACAGCTCCACAGGTGCAGATGCAGCTCGGTGAGCACGCCGGGCGGCGAGTAGCCGGCAACAGGATGGTCCAGGACATCGAGTGCGTCTGTGAGCTGGGTAAACCACGATGTCGGCGCCGAGCACATTTTGTGCCGCAGTGTGGCGTTGCGTATGCCTATAGCCACTCTGAAAGTCTTGATGTGGTGGGTCTGGTGCGCAGCCTGGATCCGCACGGCCACGGCGAGCATGTCTCGCTCAGCGTCGGTCACGCGAACTCCATTGTCGCTGCGGTAGATTGCCGGCTGGCAGTGGCGCGGCGTGACACTGTTTACCGAGCGCAGCGGCGGCGGTGACGACGGCGTGGTAATAATTCCACAGTGATTGAGCGCGAAACCTCGCGCCATTGTGCAAACGTAGCCTAAATTTGTATTGCCTTTGAACGAACTGACGCAGAAAATCGTGGCGTCCTCTACGCGGAGGATCAACTCGCCTTGCTGGCCGGGAATAACGTTTGATAGACCATCGCGCACGGGTGTATACATACTCAACAAGCCCTGGCCAATGTTGAGCGTGAGCGACAACTTGCTCTGCCCGCTCTTTGGTGCTTTATTCAGCGTTTGATGAAAACTCCGCCCGGCAGTTGAGTGAAACACTCCGTCATCTGAATCTGAGTCAGAGTCGTATTGAATGCCGCTCTTGCACATGCTAAACTTTGGGTAAATTGACTCCTGCAGGAGCGTGGACGCGAGATCGACATGCGTGTCGACACAGCGCGGACGAGGCGCCGAAGGTTCCCAGAGGAACAGGTCCGTGTTGATCCGGTTGTAGATTTGTTCGTAGAGATGCTTGGATGGGATTTGCACGGAGACACAGGGCAAACTGAGGTCAATCTGTATGCGCGAGCTGCGTGTAGCCTCCTCCATGAATTCGAGCATTTCTGCGCGACTTCCCGGGATTACAAGCTCCTCACCCTCGCGATGTTCATCCTTGCAGGTATGCGACTCGCTGTGCGGCGTGTCAGACTCGTGGACGACACGTTTTGAGCTGAAGGGCGAGGGCTGGTGACGCGGCGCCTGACCGAGAGACTCGTCCATGCTCGAGGGCGGCTCCTCCTCGGAGCTGTCGTCCAGCGGGCCGCCGCAGTGCGCGGGGAAGAATGTGAGGACGATGCGTGGCCAGCCAAAGCACTCGTCGTGCGCGAGCGAGCTGTCGGGCCGCTCGTCCAGCTGGCAGCGGGCAATCTCCACGGGCACGTCGTCCGCCTCAGAGTAGGTTAGCAGCCAGTTGCGACACTGGATCTCGTGGCGGGTGCTGTGGCGCGCAGAGCTGTCCCACGACGTGTGGGCCTTCGCGTCGGTCAGCGTGAGAGTCATGTAGTCGGGCCGCACCGAGCGTGTCCACCAGGGCATGCGGTTCATGTCGTGCAGCGGTCGCAAGTCCGGAATGGGAAAGCGAACTTTAAGCGCGATGCGCGACGTTGCCACGCGGATATTCACTTGAGAGTCTGAGAGAATGGGCGCCTCCACAGCCTGGAAGAACATCGTCTGATGGTTCCACATTTCTCGCGTGGTCGAGCGGTTGTACGAGCAGATTGGCTGCGGGTTTAGCACCGCGGAAATACGATCGACGATCGTCATGTCAAGCTCGCTCCGGCAGGGCTCCAGTTGGATGTCAATCTCGGTACGCGGGTGGGCGAAACGCGTCGTCTGCGCGTGTCGCACGGCTTTTTCCGTGTACTTGAACCTCATGCGGAAGTCTGTGGTGCTGAGGAAGCCCGTAGTGTCGCTTTGCGGCCGTAGAAAGGCCAGGAGCTCAACGTACTCGATTTTCGGGTCGTCTGCGCCGCTCGACGTGTCCACGAGACACTCTACGACCTCAAGACTCGCCAGAGTCAGAGTTCCCGCGATGGCGGACGCTTGAGATGTGGTTTTTTCGCTGCCCTCCACGACAAATGGTGCTGCAAGCACTCGAACATGGCTCCGGCGACATGCCTCGAGAAATATCCGCGATGCCTCGTTAAAGTTTTTGTTTCCGTAGCCGTCCGCGGCGAAAATTCCGAGCTTGGAGAAAAATTCATCGGCTGCTGCCTTCATTTGTTTGGTACTGGCGCTCGTCAGGCCCCGACTCTCGATTCCCGTTGTGAGAATGTCCTCGTGCAGAAGGACTATTGCAAGTGACGACACGCGCACGTGAAATTGCGACGTTTCCGCCGCAGGATCTGCGTCCGCGCTTGGCCGATGCTTGTGCGGTTTTGACGCGCCAATTGAACTTTTGGAGCTGAAACTACTTGCCAAACTGTCATCCATGCTCAGGTTGTTTGTCGTCGTGGAATCGCTCATGCCTCCGGGCAACTTCATGGGCAGGAATTCTTCCTCGTTGTCCGACTCGTCGAGCGACGCCGACGACCAGCCCTGCGTGTGCCTCAGGTCTGTCGTGCGCAGCCCATGCACCGGGTGCAGCTGGTGCATCAGCTCCTTCTCCACTCGTTTGAAATCACTGCCTGCCATAGGTTTTTCAGCGCAAGTGCGCGGCGCCACGTTGCTTATGTCCTCCAAATCGGGCGACGCCAGACCGTGACTGAGTTCCAGCAGCACGTGCACCTGCCGCGGGCTTAGAAACGATATGAAGGATCCCAGTGTAACTTCCAGCTCTACTTTCGGGCCCAGAACACCCTCCCCTTGCTTTATTTTTAACCGTATCTCCTGTCGGCCTGTCAATTTTGCACACATTATCGGATTTGATTGGCTCAGGTTGATGATCGTTTTTTCCGCCAGCGATTGCGTTGGTTGAGACGGAGAAATTTGTGCTGATGACACTTGGCTGTCCGAGTTCTGTAATAAATTCATGAAATTTAATAAAAAACACAATTGTTACAAAATCCCTTATCGAATAAACTAGATATTTTTTAAGTCGCTCAACAATTTCGATTTTTTTTTCATCCTTCCAAACATGAGAAAATAAGAATTATTCGGTCTTTACATTCGGCAAAGCAGCATTTTTTCTATCAGATATTTTTCGACGATGCTAGTCTATTCTGTGCAAAATTGTTTTCCACGTCCAATGGTATGCGATTTTTTTTATTCAGAATAATTACAGCTTTCGGAATTATGGCTGTAGTGGAATGGTTGTAAGCGCGTGTAAAAAATAAAAATTTTTCTATCGGATTTTGATTCGAAATTAGAAAGAAAAATGTGCTGAAAACATTAATAAACATATCCTAAAAAAAAGACGATAGTAATAACCCACTAAAAAAATTAAAAAAAGGCTTTTAAAAGCATCGGCGATGTCTCAAGTGAATTATAGGTACCTTAGAGTCCGGAGTGGAGCCTCGGCTGGTGGTCATAACGCTACGAGAGAACGTCCGAGCACCCGAGGGAAATTCATCCGTGTGGAAGCTAACGCCTTCCAGGTAAAACCTCTTGGTACTGAAGGCCGAGATGACATAGCCCTTGGCCGCGCTATTCCCTTCGAAACTAACATTACTCGGATCCGATCCAGCTTCGTCCGAGTACTCGAGGTTGCGAATGCTGATTTCAACAGCAACGCCGGTCGAGGAGTCGAGTGGCACGTGTTCCAGTCGTACGAGCGTGTCCAAAAATCGGACTTTCACGCGGCAGAGGATAGAATCAATGGTTTGAGCAAAGAGCTCGACTCCCTCGAGGGGCTGCGAGGCTCCTGCATTGGCGTCCTGCTGCAGACACTCCTGCGCGAGCTGCATGCTTGACGTCATCGAGCTCCACATCGACTCAAACATCGACGTGCCCGTCTCGCTCCTTTGTCGCGGCTGCACTGTGAGCTTGAGACCTTTGACCTCGACGTAGCTGGCCTCGCTGAGCAATGCGGACCAGGGTATACTGACGGATATCTCGGCGATGAAACCGTCGACAAATTCGAGTGGCAGATGGTGCTGCTCGCCCAGCTCATTGAGCGCCTGGAATTGCGAATATTTTTTTGTTATATTTAATTTTTTTACATTGGAAAAAAACGAAATGTTGACTTTACCTCGACATCGAGACTGAGGTTTGTGACGCAGCCAGTTCCATTGTACAGGTCAACGGTTAGTTGATCGAGTGTGAGCTTTTCCTCGAGAAATTGACCAAGGTATCTTTGTAGTAAGTAGCGACACGCTCGTTTTTTCATGTGTTCAGTAAAGGGGGAACACACGAGCCACGACATGGTTCACAGTGTTGCTAGCACGTTTCGATGCATGGATTAGCACTTTTTGTTGGTGAAATTTGTGATTTTTGGCCGTCATTCGTTGCGTGGTCATTGGTTATGCATGCACACAACACGCGCGACACTAGTTAATCGTGTTGATCTCATATCTGCGACACGTATCGACTTTTATGCGACAGTGGCATTGCGCGGATTACGATTTTTTACCGATGGCCCAATGGAGTAACGGTAGTCCAGCTGTTTAATGTTTTTGCGTGCTCGGCGACGCTCATGCAGGCCAAACACTGCTGCTGCGTTCCATTGATTGGCATCAGCTGATTTCGAGGCCCCGTAAATTCCAAGGCTGTGAATGGTTCACCCATTGTTTCCATGTTTTACACACACATATGGCGCTCATTTCACGGCGCACGGTTGCCAATTGATGCAATCCAATTGCGTGTTGCAGAATCTAAATTTAATTTGTCATTTGTGTAAGAACTTTTATTTTAGAATTTTCGTCTCGGAGATGAGTATAATATCGTAGCTATGGACTAATAATATAATATTCAACGTCGATTATCGGCGGTAGGTACACACAGCTTCAGCGCACGACCAGCTGGCAGCCATGTCGTGACAGTACTGCGCGCGCTTGACTCTGATTTCCGGAATTTTAGGCCTACACCACCGGGCATATTGACAAATTGACCTTTATCTACTTTATAACATGTAATAAAAAAGAAATTGAACGTCAACAAAAAAAACTTGTGGTTATATATCTATCTGTGATAATGCTGTATGCTATATTACGTGGACACGTCTTAGGCCAGTGCATAGAGACGTGAGTTAGTCTTGCATACCTTATGCACTTTTTTCAGTAAATGAGACCTCTTTCGTTTAATTTTAAGTTAACTATGTTATAACTATAATCATCTGCGCTACAGAGACTTGTAAATCATCGTGCACGTGTCATTTATTTTTTGGTAAGAATAGACAGTTTTTTCTATAGGTTTTCAATCATTTTTTTATTTCTTTATTTTCGCAGCCAGAGTTGGCTTCATAGAGTATGATGTTATTATCAACGAACGATAACAAATATCTCTATACTGAGGTTCAATGTATTTTTTTATAGCACAACCAATCAAAATCAAATTATCAGCGAAAAAACAAGCAATATAATACATAAAATCTATTTTTAACACCATATAGTATCGCCTTTCTTATTTTTTGCTAGATAAAATAAACTCTTCTTTTTAAACTTTGTTCTTTTTTGCGGGCATTTTTTAAGAATTAGTAATTTTTGAATTACAATTTAGATATTCTTATTTAAGCTAAATTTCAAATATTTGCGTTTCAGTTTTATTTTAATGCAGATATTATCACATCAAGAAGACATGGTGATGAAATTAATTTTTTAAACAGATAGAGGTATCTGAGAATTAAATAATTTCCGGTTTTATTATAGTACTAAAATATGGAGCAAATGAATTATTAAAAACTTATGGAAATTTATGCAATTTTTTCTAACTTTTTTTATTCTTGAAGAAAAATATTTCAAAAATATGCAAAAATGTTTTCAGTTATGGCCATCAACGAAAAAATACTTGACAATCGAATTTCCCATATTTTTTTTATTGCTATGTCTTGGCGCAGGTGCGCTCAGCATTTTTTTACACCTGCGTTGATACTGTACTATTCAAAAGCTTCGCATACAATCATAATATAAATATATATCAATAAAGACTATTTTTTCATCGCAGACTTAAGATACTATATATGTATAAACATAATACGAATCGAAAGTCGCTAAGCACGTTAGTCGTCTTTTTGGTTCAGTTGATACAGGTGTTTTGGTTGAATTGTGAGCAGCTTCATTTGGCTATTTAACATTCATTTAATTTCGGTGTTTTCAAGTTGCGATCGAAAAAGTGATCTCAAAGTCTATGCGCAATTAAACACGCTCAGGATGAGATTCTTGGAATTCAAAATTCCAGCTGAAATATTGCTGATAATGTTCATTATTTTTCCAAGCTCGGTCAATGCCTTTGTGACCAATAACAGTACGTACCATATCTCAATAATATACAACAATAATTTTAGAACAGTTTTATTTTATTATATATGTATATGACATCAAGGTACAGCGATGCAATATGGAATAGTTGATAAATGATTTATGGGGCGGGAAGAAATACTTAAATTTATTCTAACAAGATGCTTGTGGTTAACTAAAAATAGTACATTGTTCACCAAGGGAGCAAAAGAGGTCATTTCGACGGTGAAAAGTTTACTTACAGGAATTCGCGATCAAAACAACAATTTTGCAAAATTGCTCCCGAAAAGTAGGGAGCAAAAACCCTATTTTCTCCCGCTACGACGAAAAATAGTATGTTTACCTCGGGATGCAAAAGAGGTTATTTTGACCGTGAATTCCTGTAAACTTTTCACGGTCGAAATGACCTCTTTCCTTCCCTTGGTGAACAATGTACTATGTTGTCCCACGGAAAGAAATGCATGGTAATCGTTACCATGCTACATAGTATCAGCTAAAAAAAAAGTAGTAAGTATAGCCGATTGTAATCCCACCTAGAAAATATGGTAGCCCGTTCTATATACATAGGAGCCACTACCATTTAGCATAGAAGGGAGGGAAAATTGAGAAATTCTTGCCGTGAGTACAATATTTGTCTAGTTTTAATATCTATTTATTCATTGATCTGTTTCCTAGTTATGCATGACAGAAATAACCATGCAATATAGGACTGCGTTTCAAAAAATACTGCCGCGAGTCCTAGATAATAAAGGAGAGATTTCCATCCTCGAAAAGGCCACGCAGCTATGCATGGGACTCGTTACCAGGAATAATGCCCATGCAGCCTGTGAATGATTCACATGCTGTATAGGTGCGACACCTATGCGTGCCCGACTCCACGACCATTCAGCTGTGCATTGTGATTTGTGTCTCATGCTAAGTGTTTTTTATATTCCTTCCCTATCAATATTAAAAAGATAAACAATAAGAAGTGATATATTTAGTTGGATAATAGTAGTAGTAATAATTATATTTATCCCACTATTGGTTTGTCCATTAAATGGTTTAAATTATATTATTCATCAGATTTTTTACTTTTAATTAAAACTATTTATTATTTAAAATATTATGTATTTAAAATTATTTATTTGTCGTTAAATTATTCGTTTACTATCGATTTATTTCAATATTTCTAAATATATTTATGTTAAAAATTAACCTAAAGCTCTGAAGCATTTAAAATGAGTAAATCTAATAGAAATAATTGAAATAACTGAAGTTATTTACAACAAAACTTTGTTATTAAAGCCATGCGCCGATAGGAGAAACCCCCATGCCGTTATCGTAGCATGGTACTCAGTCCCATACTGCATCGTCCTCAGTCCAATGCTGCATGGTACTCAGTCCTATGCTGCATGGCACTGAGTCCCATGCTGCATTTCTTTCCGTGCCCTCCTGCTCAAAAAGTGACCCATTTTGTACCCCATTTAAGGGCGTGAAGTGGCTCATTTTGTCTCTGACTTTTCAGCCCTCTTTTCAAGGCTAAAAAGTGATATTTTAGTCCCTATAGGGCCTAAAATAGCACTTTTTGGCCCTAAAATGCGGGCTAAAAAGTAAGCGACAAAAAAAGCCACTTTATCCGTGTGTATACCACGCGCATAAATGTAAGCCGTGTTGCACCTGGCCGAAGGCTCGTGCGCAGCAATGCCCGGTACAAAATAGCCTACTTTAGTCCCTTGGTACACAATATACTATTTAATAATTTGTCTTTCTGTGGATTTATTTATTTATTTATTCATGTATTCATTGACTTTTTGAATTTTTTGTTTGTGTATCTAAAGACGTCATCGTTGGGTCAATTCGATTGGTATATATAACCCGGATGTCAATCCGAATTTCACCAGTTCGTTCGATAACAAAAGTGTGAAACTGATAAGATATAAAGCAAAAGTTAATTCTTTTTTAACGAAAAAAAAAAATTGAAAAAAAAAACAATAGTGTGAAAGAAAAATACAATAAAATAAAAAAAATTCAATTGTTTTATGAAGGCTTTTTTTGATAAAATAATAAAAGTATATAGATGATTGCTCTCATTTACACGCGGAATATGCAATTCAGAAGCGTGCAGGATCATCGGTGAGTTTTTGAATTTTATTCATAGTCAAGAATCGACAATATTAACATCAAACTGTTATAATTTTACAGATGATATATTTCTACAAAATATAGATACTTCCCTGGAACCTTGTGACATTTTTTTTAATTATCCTTGTAACTCTCAGGCACATAATATAACAAAATACACGGGAAACTTAAAGTTTCGCTCCATATACAATGCAAAAAAACAAAGTGTGAAATTACTAAATAAAATAAATTCCGAAACTGAAACTGTCTTACCTTTTAAGGTTATAAAAAAATATTTTGACGTCTGCAAAAATAATAACAGTAAGAAATCCAAAGGAAAAAATTAAAAAAAAAAAAAAAAAATAATTTTTTTCTTGTTTATAAATTCTTTAATATATGGATAAAATTAATTTGCAGCTAAAAATCACAAATTAACTGATGTTTCTAAGATTATTGAGAAATTTGGTTTTGATTTACCAAACTACCACAACAACAATAACTTCTTAACATTTAATTGGACATCAGTCACAAAAACTCTTGTTGACAATTTTTTCTACTCAAATTACTTATTTGAATTTGATGTAGAACCATCATTAGACCTCAGCGATATACTGGAAAATTTTTATTTAAAGTAAAGAGTATAATTATAATAAATAACTTATAATTCAAAAAAAAAAAAATTCTAATTCTTTTTCTTGCAGATTAACGGAGTGCCGGAGTCTTATGCATTTTCGGAATTTCGTAGAGTTATTTTCGAAGATATATTTGCATATTATGACGAGTTTGTAACTGATTTGATAATTGCCATAAACGGAGAGTATGAAATAAATCGTGAAATGTTCAAAGTCGTAGTGTTTGATATTTTACGTTTGGAAAAGAAATTCCAAGATGTAATAAATTTTATTGCTGTTTTTAAACAATTTATTATTTTAATTAATGAACACATCTTTTATATCTGTTTCAGATTATGGATATTAATCAACAATACGAGGTGCTAGACAGTGAACTAATGACAATAGAAGAACTATCGATGCTTGTTCCTCAAATTCCTTGGCTTGACGTCATTCAAACCTTTTTGGGCAGTTTATTATCGAATGTTACGATGATGGAAGACAGCGTTATCGTGGTGAAAAATTTGCAATATTTGCAGGATATTGGGCAAATGATTGAAGGAACTCCACACAATGTTTTAATGAATTATCTCATACATGTGGCATACGTTGAGTATAATTATCGCACTTTTATGTTTGATTGGTCATTGAGAACCAATCCCGAGACATGCGTTGATTTTATTCGAGAAGAATTTACTGATATCTTGGCTCTGCTAAATTCTCGAGCTTTTGAGGTACCCAATCTGCGCGAATACGTTGACAATATGGCAAAAATCATTAAACAACAGTTTATGTATTCTGTGTACCATGAATGGGTAAGTTGAATCATGCATATTTCGGTATTAAATTTCATACGTACGAGATGATGAAAAATCATTATTGAAATTTCAATTCGTTGTATTAAGTTTAATATTAGGGGAGCGGGTGGTAGGACCGCTCAGTACATTGTACCGCCCACCTCGGTTTTGAATAAAATTACTGAAAAAAAAATTTTTTTTTGAGGGCATTTTAATTTAATACTATAAAAACCCTAAAATACGAAAAACCAAAGTTTTAAAAGGATTTAATCATGTAAAAATAATAGTTGTTTGTTTTACCATTCAATCCTTCTAAAATTTGAGCGCTTTAAAATAAGCTTTTAAAATAGTTTATTGTTGATAAATTATTTTTAAAAAAATTCCATGAGCTCTCGCAACTATTTACTATTTTAATCGAGCGTTATGAAAATTAAATCAATACAATTATTATTTTTTTATTATTAATTTTTAAATTCGCCCGCGCGGTGGTTATACCGCTCAACTACCGGCTCTTGTACCGCTCACGCTCGCGCGCCTCTTGCCAGTCCCATCTCAGCACACGCACGAAAGAGTGTGGTTACGTGTTTGTTTTGGAAAACATTTTAAGATGTCCAATCAATCTAATAATTTAGATACAAAAAAAAAGGACAGTGGACTCGGTTGAAAACGGTGATTCCATACATAAAAGTGCGAATTTATTCGGTGTGCCGTACAACACTCTACGAGATAGGCTAAAAAGTGGTTTGAATTGCCAAAAAATGAATTGACATCGCCAAAAAAAAATAGCCAGTTCAAGTTATCTTGAAGTCGATAACGATGGAAGTACGTGCAGTGTTTGCAGTCAGGCCAAGATGAGCTCTGGTATCGCTGCAGAAGCTGTGGATCGTGGGCTCACGAAGCATGTGTTGCTGCTGAGACGCCTAATTCGTATGTCTGTGATGGCTGCTACCAATAATTATAGTTTAAGTAAATCGTTTGCAATACTCAGAATTCGTTCCAAAAAATTTAAATTTAAAACAAGATTTTAAAAAGTATTACTCGTAAATAAATGCTAGTCTGGGCGGTGAGTGGTACTCACCGCCCATATATTTCTAAAAATCTGTAACTCGTAGACTAGACGGTAAATAAACAATATTTTTAAATTTAATTGTTAAAATAAACGATAAACAACTACTTTTAAAATTATCCACAGTTTACCTTAGGTGGGCGGTACTTGCACCCGCTCCCCTATGTCAATATAAAATTTTATACTATGTATCAAATTTTAAATATATGATTAAATTTAATACAAAAATGATGAAATTTACCCTTTTTCCACAAATGAATATTGAAATTCCGATGGAAGATATAAAAATAATAAATTAATATTGCGTTTATTACTTTTTATATCCAAATGGGTATTGAAATTCAGATTATTTTTAACAGTGTGGAGTTAAATCTTGAAAATATTTATATACTTAAAGTGTACATTTTATGTATACTTTAATGAAAATAAATATTTATCAATAAAAATTTCTTTTCTTTATTATTGTTAATAATTTTTTTGATTATTTGTTTTATAGAAATGATTGAAAAAACCATTTAACTGAATGATTTTGTTTGAATTTTGAATAAAAAAAAATTGTTTTTTAGAAATGGCTGGATCTAATGATGAGATTGCGCTTGTATGGAAAAATAGATTTGATGAAGATAGTCATTGGTTATAACGACCTAGACGCAGAAATTGAAAGACTTACGGAATTTTATAAAGAACTTGAATTTAATCAATCGATATCAATCTTTATTCATTAAAATTAAAGATTTTTAAATTGAAACTTAAGCGAAAATTCGAAAAACTTCAAGATTCGAAAAATACCTGTGACGTTCGGATGAACGCCACGTCGGATAATAATTGGGAAAATAATCCCAGGTAGGGGATTCTGCTGGTAGGCACCTCGTGAGATGCTTCTCAATGGAAGGTTGATTCGTTTGGTATATCGATTTATTGATTCAAACACCAATCAAAATATATTCCGTATTTGATAAGTAGGGTGAGGGCCTCTCGTGGTGGAAGGTGGATCCCTCGTGACAGATAATACAGCCTAGAGTAGTAGCTGTATCGCGGGTCCGTGATGGACAGTCTGTACCGCAGCTTGGCGTAGTCGATGGTGGTA